>JBAMIE010000098.1:1759886-1779399 GCA_037177295.1 Kaempferia parviflora
TTAACATCTAATTGGCTACCCAGGTCTTCCTCTGCTAAATCTCTGGTCCTCGACCAATCTGGATTTTCTGCCGCTAAGTATCTGGTCCTCGACCTACTTGGACTTTTTGCCTGGCTTCCGCGATCGGTAAGGCTTCCTGCCTAGCCACACTAGGACTTTTCTAGTTGAGTAAATGTCCTGCACACTCAAGTAGCTTATTAGATAACAACAAGACTTAACATGATTCTTTGACAACATCAAAACTTAAGTTTGATTCTGGTGCAACCTGCACCAACACCTTCGATATCTATTTAAATGTTATCCTTAGAAAAAGGTATATTTTATTATATATTTTATTTTAAAGTTATTTTGTTATTTTTAAAATAATTTTGATAAAAATTATTTTAGAATGTACCAGTTTTGCTTTAAAATAAAATAATTTTAGGTAAAATTATTATAACAATTTTAACTCACATTTAAGCGATTTAGGCTAGTCGTGACTAATAAGAGTATTTTGATTTTTGGAAGAAAAATTAGGATAGAGGTAGTTTGTATTTAATTAATTAAATAAAAGAAATTATAGATGTCTTTATTTCAACATTAATTTATGGTTTATTTAATGTCTATATAATAAATAGGCTATAAAGCATTAAATACAAATAAAAAAATTGATTTCATTGTTTGGTTCGGGTGGGAAAAAAAAAATCAAAAATGGATTGGCATGGGTTCGAGTAGGTTCGGGTTGATGGGTGACCTGATTTTTAATTCAAGTCAACCTGGGTCAACCCAAACCCAATCCAACAAAAAAAAAAAAAAAAAAATTGGGTCCAACCCAATCTGACCCAATTCTAAAATCCTCAACCCTAATTCAATATTTTTTGTGTCGACTCGGATTGGATTGTCAGGTCGAATTCATTATTAACACCCCTATAAATGATCATTCTTGGGCCTAATTTTCACTGGAAAGAAAATCCTCGTAGCTAAGATTTAAGTTTGATATCCCTTGATTTCATTGGAAGATTTAATCATTGCACCATTATATGAGCCCAAATTTAATTTTAAAAGGTAATAGAGTCCATTGAATTATTGATATAAATGATTTTATTTCATATGCTTAAACAGCAAGCAATATCTCCAACAACAGTACCAACAAGGAGGTCAAGTACAAGTCTTGTAGCATTCGCAGGTTATGAGTATGCCTTGGCATTTGCCACCCTCAAATCCCTCTCCCTTGCACACGCTGTCGCAGTGACCTCGGAAGCAAACTCCCCAGTAGCTCTTGCTCTTACTGTTGCAGACTTCGGCACCAACTTCAGACACTGTTTATCATTAGAGATTCATGATTGTCAGAAAAAATATAGATCATATATATAATTGATTTTGATTTTAAAATTAAAGAGGGAACCAAATCAGAAGAAGAAGGAGGCTGAATATATCGTCACCTGAAGAAACAACGAGGAGCAAGAACAAGAACACCAAACTAATAGTACTCACACCATTTTTGGCCATCTTCTTAATTGAGACCTCCTTGGCAACTCCTTCGTTGGGCTCTGCACTCTGCAACATGTTAGCAGAACGATTACCATACTTATAGAGTGAATTAGAGTGTAAATTAAGAAGCATTGTTATTGGCTGGCTTTTTAGATTATGGTATGGCATTATGCCTGCATATACTTGATCAGAAGAATTTCTTTTTCTAAAGTGATCCAAAGAATTTATGCCCTTCATTTATTTTGCTTAGAATTTCAAATGGTCTGTTGAATTTAGAACAATTAGATTAAAACCCTGTAATTTACCCTTTTTTTTATAATTTTAAATTAGGTGAAGTTATGGTGTAAGTAAAGTCATAAAAAAATGGTGTGAAAATTTTAAGGAGTGTGTTTTGAGGATTTTGGAATTTTTGAGTGGGAATTCTCCTTAAAGTTAAACTAATGTATGCTAGGGAAATTACTTACTATAACAAAAATGAATTTAATGAAGTTTATGAATATTATATTCATACGGCATGCAATTTCTAAAATGAATGAATTCCTTGCTAAGCATATTTGAACTGTTTAAAACTGTAACAATCGAAATGCAATAAAGAGTTGCAAGGTTGCTTATATAATTTATAAGCAATTAGCTTACAAAAATGGGATTAAAATTGTTTAATATTAGTTTCTTGGGATCATAATTATATCATACTTTAATACGGCCACCATTGCTTTCTATCAAAACTATCTTGTTTATAAATTTAATTTAATTGTTTCTAAAGATAAAGTATTAAAGTATTTTTCTATGAAAAGAAAATGTTACCCATACATATATTTTTACTATCAATTTCATTTGTGATGTTGGTATATATAGAACAGGCTTTAGTTCAATTGGTTTAGAAAATTTAGACACTTAACCTTCAACGTTGATTATGATTCATAATTCTAAACTGTCAATTGCAGTTTGGATCACGGTTCACGGTCAATTTGACGATTTATAAATATTAACTTCATTCGGATGACAAGATAAATGGTCTGATT
This sequence comes from Kaempferia parviflora, assembly GCA_037177295.1. Classification (NCBI taxonomy): domain Eukaryota; kingdom Viridiplantae; phylum Streptophyta; class Magnoliopsida; order Zingiberales; family Zingiberaceae; genus Kaempferia; species Kaempferia parviflora. The sequence continues at coordinate 1,762,379 of JBAMIE010000098.1, forward strand.
TATAAATGAAAACTCAACTCCAATGCAAGGTTAGAATAATTTCATATTAAAAAGTTCAAAATAAATAGATATAAATATTATTTAATAGGGTGAATTTAATTTAAGAAAAATCTTAGTTCTTCATAAATATTTTTAAACTCCTTTGTTTTATCAGTCTCTCTTTCTCTTTGAATGTCACTATTTTAAAATTATCTTCCCTCTTACTATAATAATGTCACTACAATAATGAATCATCTATATCACACAAATTATATTTTTATTGATTTTCTATGTCCATAATAATCTTCAATATATGTAAAAGCTTATTATTAAATAATTTATATATGAATATATCATATAAGTGGTCTGGATGGATAAAAAAAAATAGAACCAGGGCAAACTAAATAAAATGAACAAATTGAATTAGTTCAAAATTAATTCAAATGGAAAAGTGAAATAGTTTTATCTGGACTCAGCCCGTCACCAAGTCTAGCTATATCAAAAGTTATTTTAAACATAGAAAATTGACATTACAAGAATACTAAAACAAGTAGAATCAGATTGAACCATCAGAAAGAATTTGTTTGAGCATTTAGCATCAATGCAAATGAATAAGGTGCTTAGTTCGCATACAGTGTCAAAATGAATTCATCCTAGGTCTAACTTTTATTTCAAGCTACAGCAAAAAAAGAGCACGGCAACGAATTAAAGTTTCAGCTTAGAACAAACACAATCTGAAAGACTCCAACCGGTCATGTAGAAGCAGCATCTCTATGCCCCTTTTAGTGGGATAGCACATTTAGTAATTTGCTTTTGCATTCACCAAGACCATATGCTCAATGAGGTCCAGCACTCGGTTGCTGAAACAAAACATCAGGTTTAGGTTTCTGTTGTAAAATTTTGAGATTAAATCAGACTTTAGATTTAAGTTATGGAGACTCATCGTAGTCCTAACCTGTAACCCCATTCGTTGTCATACCATGAGACAAGTTTCATAAAAGACTCACTCAGTCCAATGCCAGCCTTGGCATCAAAAATACTTGACCTAAAAATAAACAAATAAATAAATGGTATTCATATCATTGGTAGGGAGTGTCAAGTGCAGAACACAAAGAAACAGACTTATACCTTGAATCACCCACAAAATCATTAGAAACTACATCCTCATCTGTGTATCCAAGTATGCCTTTAAGCGGACCTTCTGATGCATACCTGAAACATTCTCACACATCAGCATGTGCATCTCATTGCAGAAAGAGGAAGACAGAAACACGTATTCACAAAATATAGTTACAAAAGAAAAGAAACAAATTTATACTTATATCCAATGTATGTTCTATATTAGTTGCACACAAGACCAACCCAGACAATGCTCAAGTTGGTTAAGGAACTACTTTAAAAAAATCACAGGGAATGCCTATATTGTTACTTCATTACTTTTTTTGTGCATGTGTATGTGCAAGTACCACTACAAAGCCAATGAAATTTTTAGTCCGCTAACTACACATGACAAGTTCACTGTTCCTAGTTAAAAAAAATCCTTCAATAGGTGAAATTCTAGTCAACTTTTGGTAAAAATTCAAACACCAGCAACCAGTTTCCATTGCCTTCTATTTGTATCTCCAGACACTGGGAGCAACTTTTTCTAAGGGAGCAAATTACTAGGTAACTAGTTAATAACCCAATTTGGCCTTGCACAACAATGGTTGTTCAAAGTTGATGTCAAAGGAAAATTACCACTAATTCAAAATTGTTAAATCAAAAGGTACATGATAATAATACCATGCTCTAGTAGAAATAAGATGTCAAATTTTGAAATAAAAAAATTACAAGATAATATAATATAGGAAATGGCATGACATAGAGAAAGCAATGGACTCAGCCTTCATTCGTCAGACAACCAAAGAGTATATGAGATGTAAAATAGCTGAAAAAGCAATTATCTTTTAAGAAAGTTAATAATAGTTAATAGAATGCCCCATCCGACTTTTAATTGAAACAGGACATAAGATAGTGATACTTGTTTAATAAGGAACAGAATTATAGCATACAGCAAAAGATAATGACTGAAAATTATCTAGTTCTACCAGTCACATACTTAATTGCTGCCTTCACATCATCATAAGAAGCGCTTTTCTCAAGCCTGCAAGTTAAATCCACAACAGAAACATTTGGTGTGGGCACTCTGAAGGCCATTCCAGTCAACCTCCCATTTAGCTCTGGAAGCACTTTTCCAACAGCCTGAAAACAAAGATGGAAGTTATCAAAAGTGGAGATTGCAAAACATATCCCAACAAACTTTCAATCATACCTTTGCTGCACCAGTTGAGCTAGGGATAATGTTTTGACCAGCACCACGCCCCCCTCGCCAGTCTTTTTTTGAAGGGCCATCAACGGTCTTCTGTGTTGCTGCAAATCAGAGAGGAAGGCAAAAATAAGTAGAATACAATGGATTCCATTCTGACAAACAAATTATGAAGCATATTCTGATAGTTATGATCTCTCCACAGTATCTGAAGAAAAGAAACCTGTGGTTGCATGAACAGTTGTCATAAGACCTTCCACAATGCCAAACTCCTCATGCACCACCTGTAAAAAATGAAATGGATGGAACTGATTTATCAAGAGAATAGCGAACACACATCACATTATAGAATCTGTAATGGAATCACATCAACAAAAGATGATTATCAAGCCTTACAAACTGCTTAACAGTTGAGTAGGAAAAAACAGTTTACTAAATTGAGCATACCTTTGCAAGAGGAGCAAGACAATTTGTTGTGCAGCTTGCATTAGAAACAATATCCATGTTTGGCATGTAATTCTTCTCGTTTACTCCGACAACAAACATAGGAGCATCAGCAGATGGAGCTGATATAACTACTTTATTGGCACCAGCCTATGGGGAAACCACCAGGACAATAGTTTGATTAAATTTGTACATGGAATGCTCTGTCCTGAACAGTGTGAGAAACAGAATCAGGCATACCTTCAGGTGAGCTGATGCCTTATCTGTTGTTGTAAACACACCAGAAGCTTCAACAACAAATTGGACACCAAAATCGCCCCATGGAATATCAGCAGGGTCTCTGGTACAAAAAGTGTTTGGTCAATGTTAAATTCAGTCTACACTTCTCATCAGAGGGGAAATCAACAAAATACCAAATGTTCTAAAATACAAATTCTCCTTAAGCATGCTATATATGCATTAGCAGATGCTTAGAATTATAACAATTGGCTGCAACTACTTTCAAGTCCTAACATAAAAAGAATAATTGTCCTTCAAAACAAAATAAATTTGTCTAAGAGGTTTAATAATACTGGACATAAAAACAAAAGTTCTCTATTGTCAAGTGGGTTTAAGATACAAAGTGGTCAAACTAGTTAAATTGAATTGAGATCAAATATAGAATTTTCAATTTCCAAATAAGCAAATTGTTTGACAATGCATCTCAAATTTATTAAAAGAAGGAATACATTGAGGATGCCATTCCTTTTGTTGTTTTACTCTACATTTTAGAATGCTATCAATGTATCAAGCTTCTACCTCGATATTTCTGCCTTGGCACCTCCAAAATCTTATTATCATGTTACCATTTTATTTATTGGCTATTCAGGTTTCAGTCAGCCATAAAGCATGTGTCTCACTCACATTGACTCATTTCATAGTTTTACTAACATATATTAGAAATTTTAACAGAAATATTTGTCAACAAGAAGAAACTGTTTAAAGAAATACAAAACCTGGCATGATTTCAAACAAACTGATCCCAAATATAACAAATGCAATACCTATTGTTTGTAACCACAATTGTTTTCCCATTGATTTCTAAGGTGGATGCATCCAGAACCTTAATTGTTCCCTTGAATCTGCCATGCGTTGAGTCATACTTAAACATATATGCCTGAAAAACAAAATTCACTTCTGTTAATTAATAATACATACATACTAAATATGTGTATAAGCAATACACATATAAATACTGACAGAGGGAAGAAATGTCTGCTGAGATTTACTTTCAGATATAGTTTTAATAACAGGTGAAAAATGAAGTTTTTGATGGATTCACGTAAGGCAGATTGCAGAATTGTTAATACTGATAAAATGATGATGATGCATTTTGCTATGCATAATTGTTGCTTCTGTTGGTTATATATATATATATATAGAAGTTCATTGATACTTACTAGTGATTCTGTGGGTTTCGGGGTTTTTAAAATATCTTTCTTTTGCAATATATTGCACCCTTGCTACTTGGCAAAAATAAATAAAAGAAATCAGTTACAAGTATAATTTCAGTAAGTTCCTTGGAATGAATTAAATCATCATATAATCAATGACCCCTGAATCCCTTCTAACTTCTTTATTGCTGGCTTACTAAGAAAGATACAATTAATAGCTCCTGTTCTTTCCATGACAAGCTATGGATACCTAATTAGTGATAAATCTGTCAGTATTCTCTATGCATCTTTTTGGTGTAGTCTAGCATTTATCTCTGTCCTCTCAAGTTATAGAATTTAAGCAAAAACAAGCATCCATAGATATTCTCATGCATATAATATAACCATTCCAACAAAAAGATCATGTCCAATTAAAAGGAAAAAAACACACACATGAAATTAACTGAAAGATCAAGAATATACATAGGATACAACTATTGAGAGTGAAGGAACAATTGGAAATATGTCATATATTTGTTTATGCAGTTGTACTTCAAGAAATCATTGGCACTTCTACGTCTTAAATAATTCTATCAACGCAACAAGATGAAATATAGTGTTTTCTTACCATATACTTAGCATCAATGAATGGATCATTTACAGCTACTACTTCAATATCATCTCTAGTAGTGGCAATACGCAATACAAGTCTTCCAATTCGTCCAAAGCCTAACAATACACTTCAAGTGGTCAATGCGATGAACTGATTGCAACAATATTTAAAAATAGATCAAAAGAAAGATTCATTAAAGTTCCAAGGCTCAGATGTGTTTAGTCAAACATTGCTTCTATAATACAGAAGATGCACAGCTATCTGAGGCTGTAACAATTATTTGGTAAGGATCGTTTGTGCCTATTTGTCCACACAAAACTCTGCAGTGCACTAATGACAAAGAGGTTTATGTTAGAGTTACAGAAACTTACATGAAAGCCTAACTTATTCAGAGGACTGATCTATACATTTCCCCAGCACCTAGCCCCTTCACATGTAAGCATGCTAGCACAAGCCTAACATGTGGTTACCATTTTAAGATGAGTGTTATCTACTCTTCTTGTTCCAAAAGCTTGAGGTATTAGGAATGGAACCAAACTACACTTTAAGATTCTTAACAAGCAAATAGCATAGTGCTAATAACTTTTTTTTGTAAAAAATAAGATCATACCAGCCCAATCAGGAATTATTTTATGCTTGCTGTCCATCCATCCACTAATTAGAATCTAACGCTTAGCATCCTTGAAAATGTCCACCCCATGGAAATCACTCTTTATTAGGAGCATGGCATCATAGCCAACTCATATTATTCATGGGTAATAAAGAAATTGAACTTTACACTAATCATATCATGTTCCTTATTCTCCACTATGTGGTAATAAAACAAGTCAAAGATTTAGTACGTACGCAGTATAGATTCAATGAAAATTGTATGCAATAACTATTTTCATTGACGGACATAATAGAGTCATAAAGCAGAGGATAAATGCGAGTTAAAATGGATTGCTAATCAAAGTAAATTCTTTCTCAGATACAGGACTTCAGCAATTGATCACTATAAAGCAGAATGGAGACAGAACAAATAATCTGCCTAAAGAGCTAAAGCTTAAAACTGAACTAACCATTGATGCCAACTTTTGTCTTGCCACCACCCGAAGAACCTACAAATAAAGTCACATAAATATACTGAAACTACAAATCTCTTTAACAAGAAAGAGACAAAACTCACTTTTAACGCAAGGAGGGGCCTCAGTGGCGGTGGCCCTGAGAGGCTGATTTCTTCTTGCATCCGATCTCCTGAAAACATAAGCTAAAAGGGATCAAAGATCATTCAAATTCTACAGAAGGAACGCAAATCTGCAGTGGAACTTACTAACTTACTTTAACGAGCACACCTTCCCTGAAGGAAGTGAAGATCCGATAATACTTAAACTGTTGTCTGTCGATTTAGAACTCTGTATATAAGATACCTGGAGAACGTGAAGCAAATATTGGTAATCAAAAGAAAAACATAACGAAAAAAAAAAAAATAAAAGAAATGGTCTCTCAGACAAACAAAAAAAACAACATATTTTAGATCTTACAAAAGCAATGAAAAACCGATTAAATGTGTGATTCTATCGAAAAGAAAATCTACTCGCGAATTCATCTCATAAAGTGAATATGAGGAGAAATTATTTTTTCAAACAAAAAAACAAAAAAAACAAAAAAACAAAACGGGTACAGGCGAATGGATGAATTCCGGGATCCGACCTTGAAAGAAGGTTTTCCAGGAGCTCCCGAGAGAGAAGGTAAGCGATCGTGGGATCCATGAAGCGCCGGAGTCGCCGATCTGAGAAGAGACGATAAGGCCATCGACGATATTGCCCTCTTTCTCCTATTCTCTTTTCTATCTGTAACAGGAGACCCTAATCTGTCGGCAGAAGACGGGGAAACGGAGGCAATAAAGGAGCGAGGTTGGCGGCGACTGGAGACTTCTTCCTCTTGTTCTCTCCGCCGGCTCGAGCGGCGCCCATTTTATATCCTTCAAACGACACACTGACACCTACCACCTTGGCACGGCACCCACCCTTCGAGAAGCTTATCGGATCCTAATCTGCCTCGAAGTGGAAACAACCGGATCCGAAAATGCGAGACACCGAGTTGGGACCGTACATGCGGCCGCGAGACACCGACTTGGGACCGCACCAGACCTCGGAACTACCGTGATCGGACAACGAGTGACGCGGACGAGTGGGATGTAAGATGCTCCGGCGGAGTATTATACCGATGTCACGAATTGGGCACGTGGATTCGTCTTCGTCAGTTCGTCTGGCGTTACCGGTGCGGCGTTGACCCGAAGAGGCGGCGGCGGCGGCGAAGTGGCAACAGTGCCGCAGCTGCGATGCGATTGGAAGACGGGGGCAGGACCCACACGATACCGTATTATTAAACATTTCTGTTATTGCCATGCAAACTCTTGCATTAAAAATGATTAAGACTCATGACTTCTATTGTTTGTTCAAACGCAAAGATGAAGAACAATTTTAGTCAATGTTAAATTTCTTAGAGATGGAAATTTGTTAGGCCCAACAATTTGGGCCATGCTAGGAGTCAGCCAGTTTGGATCTTCGGGAGGGGTAGTTTATTCATTTTTATCTTTTTTTTTTTTAAAGATTTTATTATTTTTTATATAAGTGAAAATGTTTTAGTTAAATTTTATCGATTTTAATATTGATAAAGTTAAATTCAATTTAAATATGTCAACACACTAATAAATTAAACAGTCTTTTAGAAATATTAAATATAAATAAAATGACATCCAAACATAAATAAAGTAAAGATACAGGAGATCCGAACGGACGGGAGTCAGCGTATGAATGCACAAGCCAATTGCTCTTTTTCAAAAAGTTTTTTCACTTTAATGAGCACGGCCATTAAGAGGAATAATGTTTAATCTTGAATTGAGTAACTAAGTAGTGCAACTTACGAAATATTCCTTCATTATCAAAATATAAAATTATATCTTCAAAATTTTAAAATTGTAAAAAAGTTTCATTTTAAAATGTCTTCAAAATTTTAAAATTATAAAATATAATTTTTTTTATTTTATTTGTCATCCGAGTAAATAAAGCTTGGGGCTCAAAAAAAAAAAATCTTACCATTTTAAAAATGTAGGCAGTAAAATGAAATTTCATAAAATAAATATATATTAGGTCATCTCTGATGCGCAACTCAAAGGAATGAACTCTTGTGACTGATCTCCGCTTGGAATCTGCGCCATGGCCTCCGCCACGCTAACCACCTCCTTCTCCCTGCTTCGGTACACGAACCCCTCCCTTTCTCCTTCTGCTCTCCTCTCGCATCTTTGTTCCTATCGTTTATGGTTTTCTGCTTCTCCATACGAGCAGGCGTTATCGTTCATTTCGAGGCCACGCAGTCGCCAAATCCCTCCCAAATCTGTCCTTCGTCCGTCTCCCCGGCCAATCGCCCGCCCTTCTTCGCTCTCACAGGTTCAAAAATTGGCATACTTCTTTTTTGATTTGGATTTGCACGCTTCATTTGCGTTTTTAACCGAATCGTTAGTGGATTGTTTGCTGGTTCACATCGGCCAAAATGTCAAGTTTGATGTGGATCTAGGCCTACAATCACTGTTTCTCGGCGCTGATCATTCTCAGCTTAATTTTTTCGGTCAGGTTTATTTGCCGTAATGCTGATGAAGAGGCTGCTGCCATAGCGGCCGCAAAGCTTGCAGATAGTGGAGCTCCCACCATGTATGATTCAATATCTTCGCTGGTTAATTGTAGCCTGCATTTTTTTTCTGAGTGAGGCATGGTGTCTCAATCTTTTGATACAATTGATAATTAAAACAATTGAAGAATAACCCATGATTGTACCTCGTTTTCATTAGATTTGATAAGATAATAGCAAAGGAGATTCCTTCAACAATCGTGTATGAAGACGAGAAAGTATTGGCATTCCGTGATGTTAATCCTCAAGCTCCAGTCCACGTTCTGGTAATACCAAAGATAAGGGATGGATTGACCCAACTTGGAAAGGTGCCATGTCTATAATACTTTGCTTATTCTTTGATGCATTTATTTATCATAAAATAAAGCTTTGAGTGATTAATACAGATCGATTGAGGAGAAACTGTTTTTTGTCTTTGCTTTAACAAGAGCATAGTAAGCATCCAACTGAACGAGGATTATATCTTCAATTCATGTATAGTAGTAGATAGGAAATGGCAATGCTGTATTGAGCTTACACTTGAGAATCAGGATATATTTTCTAAACTCTGTGATACATTGGTCTAGAGAAAGTAGAGCATTGTCTTGCTTCATATGTTGAGTTTTGATTTTTTTTTTTTTTTTTTTTTATTTTTTCCTTTTTCTTTTGTTTTCTCTTGCATTTGAAAGAGAATCATATGATTGTTGCACCAAGAGATTGTGTTTCAAGTGGAAGTGTGAACATGTTCTTGTTACTCTTAGGCTGAACCAAGGCATGCTGAGATATTGGGTCATCTTCTTTATGCTGCAAAGCTAGTGGCTGAGAAGGAAGGCATCGTAGATGGTTTCCGCGTTGTTATTAACAGTGGTCCTGAAGCATGTAAGCCTCTCTTCATTATCGCCGTTCCCCTCGGTTTCTTGTCAGCAACATTGTAATCTTTTTTTGATGTTTTTTGTTATAAGGTCAATCAGTCTATCATCTACACCTGCACGTTCTTGGTGGAAGACAACTCAAATGGCCTGCTGGATAACTGTTATATCGGCCGCCTTGTTCATCATGTATCTTAGAGGCATGCTGTTTGGGCCTTTTTGTTACTCTTTTCACAGTATTTTAATTGCCAGAATCATCACAATTTAGGCAAGCTGCGGCAACGTTCTGTTGCTGTCAAAGAGAGATCATGTACCAATTAGTTTCTCTGTTTACTTTCCTGGATGATAAACTATGTTCCATGGAAGTGTTTGCTACTATGCTTGTCTAAATGGTTTGTGATCACTTTATGATATTCTCAATAAATTATTCATACAGAAAATATATTCCTTGTTTCCTTATGCATTGATCTAAGTAGCACTTTTTGCAGTTCCTCCATATGGATAACAACCATCATTTATTATCTCTTCAAAAATCTCCAAGCATTTCTTTGAAGTCCATGTAACTACATCAGTTTTCAACCCTTTGCATCTGTATGAAAGTAATGGTGATGGTCATGTCCTCCAGTAATGCCATGGACACAACTTGAACATGGTAAACCATTTTACTGCAACTTATCTAATTAAAACATTGAAATCCAGTCAGTAAGTTTCATTAAATTGGTCTAATCTTGTCTATAGAGTCCAACTCGAGCCCAAATATACAGCTCGGTTATCCAAACTAATCCCAAATTAATTCAAAATTAGATCCAAGTACCATTACTTAACCTTTTAACATGTTGGCTCAGCTCTAACTAAATACGTATATCTACTATATATATAATGACCCTTCTTATTCAACTCCCTATTGTATACTATAAACTAAGATCCCATATTGACTTTGATACATTAATTCACATGATCTTACATGGCATTTTGCAAAAATATTCATATATGATGTAATAGAACGTATATATAGCATCCACACAAATTTTCTTCATGAAAATTAATTCATATGCCGCCCTTTCTTGACTTATTCTTTTCAAGCTATATGGTTGAATGTCTCATTCTTGAGTTTTTTGAGGATTGATGGATCTGTTGAAGGCCTTTTAGTTACTTCCTTCTCCTTCGATGCGATCAATGAGTGAGTAAATTCCAAGAAAAGTAGCCAAAAAATGGTCAGCCATTTAGAAGTGTGCCTCGTCGTGACGATGAAATGCAAATGAAATTCACTAGGAAGGTGGAAATTTAATGTTTTTGCTAAAGTCGTCGTATCTTGAGTATTTGATGGGTTGTATTTATGATCTATCTATCCATGCCCCTGTCAAGAAGGATATAAAATGATGGATTTAAGGTGAACATAAGAATGATAATTGGTAGGATTTTATTTCCTTTGTACTTATTTCCATTTATTAAATCTTTATCTATACCTATACCCAGGTTTATACCTAATTGAGTATTTAACTTTTTATACTCATCCTCATAATCGTCAGAGAATTAGATATCCATACCCTGTTCATCATCCTATTACTACCTATAATTTTTTTTAAATTCATCCGTGATGAAGATGCAACGTTTCTTTTTATTTTTTTATTTTTAAGATTTTGGTTATGCTAATAAGATTTTACTTTAGAGATTGAGTTATAGTATTAAGCACATAAACAAATTTCAAATCGAAAAAATTCACACACACACACACACACACAGAAACTTTAGCCTGGACACTCTTATATGCACGATCATGAGCAACATCTGATGTGACAAGCTGATACGATGTTCAATCAAGTTTTTTAATCTCTCTCTTCTCTCTCCTACATGCATACTCTTCTCTCTCCTACGTGCAGTGCAACGCTGTTTTGGAAAGAATATTACTGAGCAGAAAAAAATAATTAATGTTGTGTAGTATTTTTTTTTCAAAACAGCTATACAGTATATCTATTTTTTTCAAAAACAACGCTGCACAAAAAAAGTATTGTGCAACACTATTTTTTTTTTCAAAACAACTACACTGTGTCGCTGATTTTTCAAAAACAGCTATATTGTATAGTTGTTTTTCAAAAAATAACGTTGTGTAGAAAAAAAACAGCGCTGCGTAATGCTGTTTTTTAAAGAATAGTTCTACGGTAGAGTTTTTTTTTTTACAAAACAGGTTTACGGTAGAGTTGTTTTCTACCGTAGAGTTGTTTTTATACCGTGGTGGTGCTTTTTTTTTTTAAAACAGCGCGATAGAGCTATTTTGAAAAAAAACGCTATAGCTGTTTTAAAAAAATCAGCACCACTGTATAGCTATTTTTTACAGTATAGTTATTTAAAAAAAACAGCTATACTGTATAATTGTTTAAAAAAAAATAGCAATGTTGTGGCGTTGTTAAAAAAAGCTCTACGCACAACACTGTTCTTTTCAAAACAACGTTACATTGCATAAATGAGAGAGAAGAGTATGCATGTAGAAGAGAGAAGAGAAAAATTAAAAAATTTAATTGAACGTCACGTTGACTCACCACATCAGATGTCAACCATGATTATACATATAAGAGTGTGCATATATCTCGAAGTATTTTGATTTTTAGCGCAATTTATCTCTGCAATGATTTAAACAAAACCATAAGTCAGTTGTGAGCTTCACAACGTTACGAAGTCAATTACTTTAATTTATTTAATTAGATCTAATTGATTAATTAATCGACCACCACCATCAACCACGGCTATATAAAATATATGTGTGGCTTGCCACTTGCCACACATATATTTTAAGCAGTCGACTTGATCGATGTTTACAAAAATCTTAAAAATCTTGATTTCTATTCGATTGTCCAATAACAATCGGCTGTCAAAAAAAAAAAAAAAAAAAAAAACTGTAAATCCGATTAACGATCGAATGGATCATTTTTTTATGGATTTGCTTTATTTGTTTTTTAAGATAAAGTTTGCTAGGTTTAATTTTCCCAACAAAAATTCAATTTATTTGATTGGTTAGCTGAGCTAAATCTCGTTTCATTGTTTACTAAAAACTAAAAGAATTAAAATGCATCAACCGGCGTTTCATGAGTCAAACCTGTACGTAGCTAGCGGTCTGTGTGGAGAACCTTGGTAGAAATTCCCCCCAATAATTAACATTAACGCAACACGGAACGGAACGGAACTTTGGTGAGAACGCAAGCTTTGACCATTTGAAGTGTTAATCAGTCGTACGATGCTAATTTAATTAGTTAGCAGTTCAACTTCAATGTTCTCAATTATACGTAACTCTCTCCATCAGATCAGACGACGACTTGGAAGAGCGAGAGTCTGGATGGAAATTTTCATGTAGGCCGGCCCTCCTTCGAAGAAAATATCATGTAGGTCAATTGTGATGCCAAGTGATTTAAAGAATTGATCAAACACAGAATTTAAGGTCAGGAAGGTTGTCAGTTTCCTCCATGCTGCTCTACTTTTCTCCAACCACATATGCCTTGTATATAACACACACTGACATACACACAATAATGCAGACATATACAGGAACAAGCTAAGTCATCTCTCCCGTAAATCATAAATAAGAAGAAGAAGAAGATGGACGAGGAGTTGATCAAGATGCAGAGGTCGTTGATGGCGAGGAGGAAGGTGAGGCAGTACAAGAAATCGGACGCTCCGCGGATGCGATGGACGGAGGAGCTCCACCGCATCTTCGTCGCAGCAGTCGAGTTCCTCGGAGGTGAAACGAGTAAGTTCCTGCTGTTAATTGATCGATTGCTTAAACAAAATGAATCAGAAGGATCTGTTGGTTACTTGCCTGTGCCATTTGAAAGCTTAATTCTTAAAGTCAAAGTTTTTCATTGACTTTTTTATGGAGTCGGTCGCTTTAGATGCTAGTCAACGCTCTTCTCTTTGCAGGAGCAACGCCCAAGAGAATTTTGGAAGCCATGGGCGTTAAAGGAATAGGCTTGTCTCAGGTTAAAAGCCATCTTCAGGTACCACAGAAATCATAAAATAAATATAACTTTTTATAAAATAAAATAAAAAAAAAACGAACTCTGTAACTGATCGATGAATTGAAGTACTCTCTCTTTCAATCGACAGATGTACAGGAGCGGCTCGATCCTCCACAACGTCCACCAGCTGCTTCCTAAAGAGAATCATCCCTGGAGACGACGACGACAGCCGCAACCGGAACTTCCTCCCCGAGAACTCATCGCTTTCCCTCGTGCAAACCCAAAGCCTGCTCTGCTCTCCCGTAGAGCGCCATTGGAAGATGCTTGGGCGGCTAAGAGCATCACAGTGCCTGTCTCAAATGCTAGCCAGTGCTGGGGTTTGAGGAGCTGTGCAACGTCGGATCTGGGCGAGAAGAATGGAACAGTCGTACTGAAGCAGCACCAGTTGAGTTTAGAATTGACCATCTCATTGCCTTGCAGTTCCTAGCTGATAATCTGTTTGTAGAATAAATTTCTACAGAATTTTCTGTCCCCAAAACTTTCTGACTGATCCAGAGAGATTTTGGGACGGAAACTTTTGTAAGGATCAACCTAGCTAGCTAGCTCTATGTGTACGCACTTGTTTAGTGTATCCGTGATTATGCATAAATTAATTAGCAGATGAGATCAAGCTTTATGAATAGCACAAGAAAAACCATTATTATATTATATAGATGGGAATGGGATAATCTCTTTGATGCATACACACAGATCCCCACCCCTAACATTTTAGTAATATTAAAACCTCTGTAAGGTTTAATTAAATCGGTGAAAATGCCTCAATCTTTTAATTGAGTGACTAAGATAGGCTTTGAGAGAGTATTATATAAAAGTGATTGTTATAGAAATTATTTTTAAATTAGTGAGAAATTAAAAATATGGAGTGTTTAGAAATAAAAATTAAAATCTAATATAAAATAAAATTTGAGGCGGGGTTTGGTTGTTGGGTTTAGGAATGAAGGAATGTAATGATAGTAAATGATAGTGTTAGGATTGTGAGTTTGAGAATGATTTTCAAATTTATGAGAATCACCAAACTTATGTAACTTGGTGGATTTTATTTTCATTATCATTCTTCCTTAAAAATTTTAAAAATTATTAAATTATTAAAAAAGTTAAAAAATAATAAAATAAAAAAATAATAAAATAAAAATTAAAAAATTTGTAAAAACATAAAAAAATAAAAAATAAAAAAATTTAAACAAATAAAACAAAAATTTCAAAATTTAAAAAAATAAAACAAATAAAATCAAAATCAAAAATGAAAAAAGAAATAAAATAAAAATAGGGTGAAAAAAGAAAAAAAAAGAACAAAAAAGAACAAAAAGGAAAAATAGAAAAAAAATCTAAATAAATAATAAAAGAGAAAAAAAGGAGAGAGGAAAATAAAAAAAAAAGAAAAAAATAATAATTTTAATTAAAAAAAGGTAATCATACCTAATCAGAGCATATAAATTAAACAATAATATTAGAATTGCTAAATTCATTCTCATTCTAGTTTATTATCAAACTCATTCTCACTCTCATTCATACCTCTCAAACTAAAAGCTACCTGAGTGTTTGATGAATAGCTTAATTTTTAAGTTAAATGATAATAATATCCTTAATAAAATATTTTGAATATTTATCAAAATTAATTTTTTTTAATATAAATATTTAAAAATATATATAATTAATAAGCATATAAATAATAAAAATAATAAAATTTATATAAATACACAAAAATATATATATAAAATTATGAAAATATAAATTATATAAAAATATAAAAGGGAAAATCGCCGCGGCCACCTCTTATGTGATAAGAGGCGTGAATGAGGAGAGAAATTATATTAAAAGCGTGGTGATAATTATATAAAATGATAAATTTATTAAAGACAATGTCAATTTTTAATTTTAGATCATAAACAAAAAAGCAGAAGTAAGAAAAAATATCAAAATTTTACTTCTAACTTTTGAATAAAAGTTATAGAAGCTAAAACTGAATTTGAGATTCACAAATACTCAAAAGTACTTTTAAGTAACAGAAGTTCTACTAAACACTGCCTAAGTAGTAAAATTAATACTTTAATTTTAAGAAGCGAGATATATTAAATAGTAATAAAAAAATTAAGAGAATTTTAACATTAAATGTTTTTTTTTAAATGTCGTCGCAATTTGCAAAAATTTCGTTGGGCAATTTATTTCCAAAAATATATTTTTTTAAAAAATAAAATAAAATCATGAAAAAAAATCAAGAGAAGATCGCGAGAATTCTCGTCGGCTGGCTGCAACAGCAAGCTACAACAACAAGCTACAACAACAAGCTGCAGCTTACTGGAGTAAGCAAGCTATAACAGCTTGTTGTAGCAAGCTGTAGCAGCTAACTGCAACAGCTTACATGCAACTGTATGTAGATGAGAGAAGAAAGAGAGAAAGTATACAACTGCATGTAGGTGAGAGTGATTAAAAAATTAGATTTGTGCTGTGTCAGATCACCCACGTCGGATGTCGCTCACAAGTCGGGCATGAAGTGTCGGATAGGATATCAAATCTCTCTCTCTCTCTATATATATATATACTGCACGTCGTATACGTGACTGTGCGTGTAGTGTATCAACCGTTTGATTGATTTATTTTTTTATTTTTAATTTTTTAATAAAAATATAATATTTTTATAAATATAAATTCTAATCACTTTAGTGAACGTCTAAATTTTATTTATTTTTAATTTTTCTTTTAACTTACCACTATAATCTAATTAGAAAGTTTAAATCCTACAGATAAAATCTTAATTTTTTTTTAAAAAAATTTTTATCCGAATTCAAGCAGTAAAATTTTGAGATTTTAGAGTTTCGACTTCCTAATTAGGTTATAGTATTAAGTTAAAAGAAAAATAAAAAATGAATAAATTTTCGACGTTAATCTTTTTTTAACTTTTTACTTCTGGGTTTTAAGTTTTCCAATTAGTTTATAGTATTCAAGTGGTAAAATTTTAAGATTTTATCTCTACGATTTAGATTTTCTAATTCGGTTATAATATTAAGTTAAAAGAAAAATTAAAAATAAATAAATTTTGGACGTTAATTTTTTTTTTAACTTTTATCCTTAGCGTTTAAGCTTTATTCAAACTGTAAAAAAAAATTAAGTTAAAAATAAATAAATTTTGACCGTTTATGAGGTGTAATAATATATTTAAAATTTATATTTAAATAAATATTAATTTTTAAAATTAAATTATAAAAAAAAAAAAAAACAAAGAAAACGATTGGCTGCGCGCACTGTGCGGGCGCGCAGGCAAATGTGGAGCATAGTTTTGCTATTATTTTTAAAGTGGGAATGGGTGGGGGTGGCTAACGGGCCTCCTATATGAGATGAGGATGCTATTGAAAAACTCCCTTGAACGAAGCTGAATCGATAGTACCTATAAAAGAAAGAGAGATCAGAGGCTAGGAAAAAAAAAAAGAAACTAGAAAACAATTAACTAATATAATATAATTCACTGACTTTGTCAACCTGGACCCCAATTTGGAATTGATAGTTAAGAAACGATAATTTGAAAGTTCAAAATCGTCAATTCCATAATTTTTGCGATAAAATCTTTAACTTTAATCGTATAAGATGTTTATAATTTACAGTTTAGAACTATTAGTTTATAATTTGTGTACAGTTCATCGAGGTTTACAATTATTATATTAAAAAAATAAAAGTTATAATTAAAAAAAAAATTAGTATTTATTTAATTTACCTATGTATCCTATTAGTGTTAATAATTATGAGATGATT
>JBAMIE010000098.1:1792378-1804781 GCA_037177295.1 Kaempferia parviflora
ATCGGGCGCATGGAGACGCGTCGAGGCACGACCTTCCGGGGCGACGCATTGAGACACTATTTTGAGTTTGTCTGATGAAAGTCTTTTTATTTTTTACTGGAGTTAATACCCAATTTAGTCCCTTATTTTTTGGCATGTTCCCATTTTCGTTCAAAAGTACTAGTTTTCACCGGTTAAACAAGTTTTCCGGTCAATTTTAACAGCGATTTTAACGGAAGGATGAATTTGAGAAAACGTTCAAAAAATGAGGGACTAAATTGGGTTTATTGAAACATGAAGGACGAAAATAGGCACACGTTAAAAAATGAGGGACTAAATTGGGTTTTAACACATATATGCAGAAATTTTACCATGCACACCTTTATATGCAGTTCGGATCTCCTGTCCCACTTTTTTCTCTGTCCCCGTGTCCCACCTGCAAAACACGAACAAAACTGGACCTGTCAATCGATCAACTGATCGATTGACTTAATCAATCGATCAGTTGATCGATCAACTTACACAGTTTTGTTCATGTTTTGCAGGTGGGACACGAGGACAGAGAAAAAACTGGGACAGGAGATCCGAACTGCTTGCAAGTTAGTTGGTATTGGCAATGTTGTTGTTTACTTACAAATAGGTCCATAGAAACAGTTTGAAAAAGAGGTTCACGTCGTACCTCTTCACCAAAAAAATCCTAGAGAACTGCAGCACAGCTATATTTAAGAAAAGAACTTAACCTCATTGAAACATTGGTTGCAAATTGACTTATTGTTGCAAAATGACCTAAATTAGTTATATTTCTTGTATACCCTCATTGAAACATTAAGTCATTAATGTGATGGAATCCACTTCAAGAACTCCTAAATACCATTCAAGATGCGACTACAAAAGCAAAAATATCACAGTTCCCAGTTACATACAAGTGATTATTTGAATCCTTCCCTGCCATAGAGCACTCCTAAGAGCAATAGCAATATTCAGATCAAGTGGTCACTGCACCTTATCTATAATTTTTAGTTCTACTTCTACCTTCTCAAAATTTCCATCTCTTTCATTGCTTGTATTTCAACTACCTTCTTTTCTTGCTAATCTCAACTTAGAATATGTATTTTAGACCTCGTTTGGAACTTTCCACCAAATAAAAATATATGATTGAGATATAGGAAGATACCTTGGCTAAATAACCTATATTTTGGAAAAGAAATGTGCAGAATGTTACGAAAGAGTTAAATGAGTAATCAGCTTGAAAGATGAAAGAAAAAAAAGGCATCCCTCCTAACAACCACTTGGCAACAGCATGAACCACTTTGTTAAACTACCTTTTAACAAAACACCAAATTCACAAAATAATCTTTGCCAAACACCCCCCAGCATCCTTAACTAAAGCTTCTTTAAACCAAGCTAGAACATTTCAATTTTCACAGTCAACAGCAAGCAGAGAATTATGGAAAACCTCAAAACAGATATTGGTACCACAGTAGAAAATTAATAACATGTTTAGGGTCTTTATTGCATAATCAACATACCCTGAAATCAAGCGAATAACAATCATATAATGGTTGTTCATGAAACATGATTGCGAACTTAAATCCCACTGCAAAAGGAGTTTCTATGTTAGTAATATGGTGAGAATGACTAGCATAAAAGTGTAGAAACTATGTTCAAATAGAATTATCAGCACAACAAATAATTTGAGGAGACAACATAATGAAGAGTTGACTTTCTGTTCTTTAATAAAACATATAGCTAAGAAAAATGTCATCTACAAACCTTTCAATTATTGTTGCATAATATGCCAATTTGAAACCAAAATCCATCAAATTTTTATGGCATGTGCTGACCTTTACTTGGGCAAGTTGATTATGACAACAAAAAAACTTGGTCCCAACCATTTGGGATTAGCCACATGGAACTTATCTCACCATTAAGCTCATGTAAAGGTCATAATACCTATGCCACTTTGTTTTCTTTTATTATATCAAGAAGAGTTTTCATTGATCACCTCTTGAACAAGTTAGAAATGCATACTACATAAGACACAATAAGTTAGACAATATAGTTTCTATTTCCTTACTGCTCTAGAAAATACCCAAAGGACCTACGTATTCTATTTACAACAGTTTTAACCCAAATATTCTACATATGTACAAGTAAATTCAGTTAGACAAATAAACGACAAATATATATGAAGGTCGTGCTGTAAAAAATTATTTAGAGATGTCCAGAAAAGTCAAAACCCATTTTTAGACTAGTTAAATACACATTTGCTGCCATCTTACCAAAGACCAGATGAATGTTGCCATCTCGAAAGCATTCTGAAAGATTTTTTTTAAAAAAAAAAATGTTAGAAAACAGAAACAGAAAATACAAGCAACAATGTTTGATTCACCTGAAAGGAAATGAATTGTATTAACCACAATAGTATTTCAGGTTTGCCAAACCAAAAGAGATCATCACGTGGCTTTAGCTGTGTTCCAATGCATGGACCTGTTGCCCCAGCAACATCCAGAGCTAATTGGGCAACAACATGTTCAAGTTTGGTTCCCACTACCATTGCCAACTGTGTAATGTCAAAGAATGGAAGCTACAAATGGGATACAAAGCAGAAAAAACATTCCTATTTTGAGATTAGAAAAGAACATGGATAAGTTAAATGCTTACTATGGCAGGGATGAATGATAACCAGAAGTAGATATTAAGCCCTGCAAAATTAAAGACATCAAAGATGTTGTAGAAAAAAAGAATGGTGTAAGAAACTTCTTACAAAAAAACAATTCTTGCCATGAATGTTCACAAGAATACACAATATTGCATATGCCCAAAGTGGCCAGCTGCAGCACAAACAAACCAAAGAACTCCAATTAGAACAGCTAATCCAGGTTTGTTAAACTTCATCAAAATGGAATTGATGTTGTGCTAAATTTAAGACAAGATACAATTAGAAAAAAAAAAGGTAAGAAGTAGAGGTGTCAAACAGGCCATGCATAGCACGACACTGACCAAAACCCAAGTTGGGCAGCATCTTGCTATGCTCAAGGCCACACCCATTGTCCAAATAACCCTTCTTTTTATTAACAATCAATTATGAGGATGTTTTAGCTCTTTTAAAATATTAATTATAATAATAAAAAATAAAATTTTAAAAATATCTTATAATTACCCCCCTCGTTCATCTCAAACATCTGATGCAATTACAATTTATCATTTCCTAATTTTTCCTTTGCTCAATTGCTCATCTCATTCTCTGTATAAAAATTATGAAAGAAAAATATCATAATACTTATGCTAATGGAATAACTATTACATAGGTATATATAGAACTTTAGAGTTAATCCTAACCTAAAACACAAACCGCTCCATCAATAATCATATTAATACTAATAGTTCTAACACTCCTCAAGCAAGAGCATAGATATTTTTTATGTCCAACATATACATGAACTAGAGATACTCTAATAACAGGACTATAAATTGCACCAACAATAACGAAATAAAAATATGACACTTGCATTCAGGTGAAACAAAACTAGACAATAGGATTGCTAGCATAAGCTACCAATGGGTATGTTCACATTCTCTTTGATCAAAGCATGAAGGACAAAGCGCAATGCTGGTTAGCCTCTCCTCAAGGACTACCTCTGTGAAAAATCTTTTATAACCTTAAACAGGTTGCCGTATGGAAATTATGGAAAAGGAAATATTATACAAATAATTAGTATACGGCTATAAATAAACCTCTGGTCATGGACTAAACTTAAAAAAAATACTCAAGTGGGATTGTCACATTCTGCAATTCAACTGGAGCTAACTTCATGGAGGTTAGAGCTCCGAGATTGCAACACAGCTCATGGCTGCACATATTCTTTTGTCTCCGGTCTTGAAGTTAAACTAAGCATCTCTTATCTAGCTATCTAGATGGCAGCTTTATGGGGGCAATATATCTTCTAGACCAGGTTGGAGCTGAACCAACAACGTCCAAACACTCGACAGTTAAAGTTCCATAGATCAGCGAGCATTCATAGCAAAAACATTTCTTCAACATTCGACAGTTAATGATTTGAATATGTATTCATTAATTAACATGTTCATATTATAAATATATTTAGAATTATAAAAAAATTACAGCATAAATCATTAAAAAATAATAAAATGTTTTTATGTTATTATATTTTTATGCATTTTGTTTCTTCTCAAATCCATAAGTCCCTGGTACAGCCCAATGACATCTCTAGTAAGAAATCCTAGATGTTGTAAAGAATATAAATGTCAGATGAAATTAATAAAACAGTATAGAAAAGGCTCAAAGTGAGAGATGGGTAGATATAGAACTTAGATGCTAGTCAAGATCCTAGAAAGTATATGAATATCTTCAAAGAAGTAACTACTATGTGCTTCCTGAACCTGAAATTTACAAGAAGTCCAGTAATGACACTCATCTAAGAGACAGTATTACAAAGAACAAAAAAAGGTGAGGGGCACAAGGAAAGAGCACATCAACCTAATCAGTTTTTGCTTTGTTAAAAGAGTACATTGACCTAATCAAATTTGTAGTGAGAACAACCATACACATAAAAAAAAATGGAACACATCAGAACATTAAAAAGTCATGGAGAGAATCTGGTCAAGTAATTAATCTGCCCATATTCTGTACGACTATTAACTATGCCAAGAAATTTAGTAAAAAGGATGTCAACATCAGTGTCTCATCGTGTAAATCATGCACAGTGTCCATATAAGAAATGAAATTTACCGCCATTAAATCAGTATACCTCCCTTAAAATGTATCTATCAATATAGATTGGAAAGACAAATTGAGAATATATCTAGAATCAGGGTAACTAGAGGGTTTCTAGTAATGCTAGGATTTAATGAACCAGTTGATGTCACACATGGAAACACAAAGCTATTATGTCAAAGTAATAGCAGTGCCAAACTATATCAAATTACTTGTAAGTACCTGATACCAACACTTCGATAAAACTCATCTTCCATGCTCCGGACCATATATTTGTGAAAATTATAAGAAAGTGGCAATTTGTGATTCTGCAATGCAAAATAGAAGAAATATGTTAGCTAAATCAAATTAATGCAGTGTGCCCCTCAAAGAAAACTAATGTAGTCCATGAATCATCCAGTAGCCATGGTAATGTGTTGTAAGAGATTGATCGGCAAAAAGAGAAGTTGCATGCGACAGCTATGTAGGAAAGGCTTATGAAAAAGGTAACACATCAGCAGCTGTAGCTGAAAGTTTCAAATGAGATACTTACAGTGATGAAGCCTAATCGCAGTGCTAGGTAGTCTGACTTTGCTATAGAACCCTTGAATTGGCGAATGAAACAAAGCTACAAGGAAGTCAACGTAGTCAGAAGACTCAGAACTCAGAAACATGTTTGACACTGCTTATGATGTAAATCACCATTAGTAACTGGTTGGTCAAATAAAGATTTTTCAGCTCAAAATAAGTTGCTACAGTCCATTCTTTCCCTAACAACCACTGTATTTGTCATATGGTTTGTTGAAAGGCCAACCTTGCTATTTGAATTTTACACATCAAACGATTCTGGCATCTGCAAAGCCTCACTGTTTGCTAAGTTAATATGACACGTTAGTATCATTTTTTAAACAAAGATTATGAATTGGTTAGAGCAATATACGCTGGCTTTAATCTTTTTCTCATTGGAAGTGTTGTAGAGTGGAATTTGATGGGTTGAAGTAGTTTGTCACTTCACAACCTTATTACAATTGTTTATTCTACTACAATTGGAAAATCAGAAACGATGATGGCGCACATGCTTCCACGAGGGTAAAGCTTTGTATTCTCATTTCTCCAGAAACTAGATTTGTCAAAAAAGTCATATTGGTAAGTATCTTAAATGCATAAAGTTATAGACCTGCTGATTTGCAATCTATACATTTTTCATTTTAACTTCAGGTACATACTATATAAGAGTGCAGGCAACTTGGTATATAGTAGTCATAATTAATAATACGTCATAAACACTAGTAAATATTTTCTTAGCATACCATGTCATAAGTAGATAAAACCAAATTGTTAATCATATAGATGAAGCTCAGTATCTCTTTCTTACTATTGGTAATATTGAGATTCAATGTGAACCTTAATCATCACCAGATGATACTAACAAATTAAAAAGAAGTTGCAATAAGTTTTTAAATAACCTTAATATCTTGTTTCTATGTATTGTTTAAGTAACCAGATGGACCAGTGTAATTCACCAACTTCATAGCAGCATAGAAATAGGACAAGCATATCCAAATAGTTAGAATGCACAGATGTTTATCGTCAGTGTATAGAACAAGCATCTCCAATCCCTATTAGTTGAGCAGGTAAATAGCCGTTGCCCAAATAAATATATTATTATAATATAGAGACAGCAAGCTCACTAAACCACAGCAATTTTAAGTTTTGAGAATACAGTCTCTAAGAAAACCAGAAGATAAATCATAAAATGTAGTTTGAATCAAGTCTCACCATCCAAATAAGAATCTTGTTCTTGCTCCATGGATGCGATGCGTGATGAAATACAAATGTACTCTGTCGCTTCATCATATTTCTTCTCCTTGCTTCAATGAAAAAAGAAGCAGAATTCATTTAGATAGACAAACATATAGCTCTGTCAATGATTATTTCAAGAGAAAAAAAGGTGCAATAGCTGAAAGTTACATTGCCTTCTCATGCTGGTAGGGTGAATACTAAAACTATTCACGAGTAGAACCAATTCATTAACTCATCAACCTCAACCACTATATAAAAATGCTTGTCTAACTTAGTAGCTCACCCATCTAACATAGCTAACAATTCACCAAGTGCGAGTAAATTAAGATGTCATGTCCCAATGAAATTTCATCCTACACAACATCTGATACCAATTATCATAACCCACTCAAATAAGGAAACTAAAAGTTAACAGGCTCTTTCGACTCCAAGTTGATAGTAGCTCATTTATGTATGTTCATAAATCTCGTTTCTTGGCCCAAGATTCAAATGTAAATAATCGCCTATAAAAAAATAAAATTAATTTACAAGCATTGCGAGTTTACCTTGCAAATCCTCAGTAAAAAGTGGATATGCTTGGATCTCCCACTTCCTCCAGCTATAAATCTTCAACTCCAAATGCATACCGATTTACCACTAGTACATATGGCATGCTTGAAGGAGAGGAGTACACAAAAAAGCAACAGTACCTTGATCATAGACAAAACAACGGTGACGAAGCTGTACAAAACATGAGTGATTCCAAGAATGAACAAGAAGCGGTGAAGCTGCTCCAATCCTTCAAACGAGACGAAGGGCTCATAACCCTGAAGACGAAGATCCATCAACCAGAATTCAAAGCAATGAACCAAGCATCTCCTAATCATAGCTCACTTCCTGACAATGGTTCGCAGGTGCTTCAAGTAAAGGGTCCCCAGTTATAACAACAGCCGAACGGTTCTGATCCGAGTTGCCATCAGTAGCCGCCAAAAGATCGTCAAAATCGACCTCCGAGCATATGTAGAAGCGGCTGCTGAAGAGAGAGGACGGGACGCAAATCTCCGATATCCACCTCGCTGTCTGGCTCAGCATTAAAGAGATGAGCCCCAGCAACATGAGCTCTTCAATTATAAAAAAAAAACACGACTTTCGCTCACAAAAGCATAAAAAGAATTTCTTTTGTTATGGAAAAACCGCGAGACTTTATGCAGTAACCTTCACGGATCTTCTCGAGGGCGGCGAGCATGGCCTTCCGCTTCGTCTTCCTCAACCACTGCGGAGCGCAAGAACGCATCACAAGAAACGAACAATAGGTAGAAAAATGATCTTCTTGTGACGAGTAGAGCACAGAGAGAAAAAAAATAATTACCTTTCCGAACCGGTAGATTGATCGCTCGACGACGAAGCAAACGGCGACCATGACGGCGGTGACAGTGGCGACGGACCACGCCGGGGTCTCGGCGAGAGATCTTCCATCGCCCATATCCCTTCCTCCTCTCTCTCGCTCTTTGCCCGACCAATCCCGAGCTCGCCATGCCTTGAAGCGGGTCGTCTGATGCGAGGAGAAATATTTTTTTAAAATTTCCACTCTCGTTTTTTAATTGCGGTTTTCGGGGCTTCGAGCGTCGTGGAGGAAAGCGAGCGGCTGGAGGACTCCGAGTCTCCGACATCCCGGTTGGCAAATGCTTGAAAGAACTAAATGATGTCCATATTTTAACGGACAAAACTTAATTCCTACCCAAAAGTTACCGGACCTCATAAGACATGGTCTGATGGGGCCACATTAGCCTTATCTCTGGAGCGCAGACATTGGCTAAGTAAGTTGCGTACCTTGACTTTTTTCCCATTTTTGAAGTGGAGGGAGTTGCAGGGAAACGAGCGGAGTGAAGTGTTGACTGGAGAACGGCATGAGATCGCACGGTCTCTAAAGCATGCGGTGTCGAGCTTACAAGAAGGCTTCGTTTTATCCGTTGGGGATGCCGTGAGACAGGTAGAAGCCCGACCACGTGATTGCACGTGGGGGGTGTGACACAAAACGGGCTGGGTCGACTCGGGGCTCGATGTCGATCATGTGCTGGCCCAACCTGGCCTGTACGAAGATCGCCGGGATTTTTTTTTAATATAATTTTCAGTTTTTTGTTCTATTTTAATATATTTTTTCATTTAAGATCATTTTTTAAATGATTTTTGTACGAAAATTAAAAAAAAAACTTCTTCGACCAACTTCCTGTAGCTTCTCCACTTATAACATTTTTTCTGGTTTTTACCGCACCCATTATCGGGTAAGAAGCCCATCAACAATATTCGCCAGTAGATCCACCGAACGGATAAGTTGGATTGGGTCCAACATCGTTAATGGGCCATGGATGTAAGCCCAAGTTAATGGTTGCCAATCTCAGTTCTCGGACAATGCTGTATCATATTCCCTATAAATATTGGCCCACAGGAATTAGGGCAACGCAGTCGCATATATCAATCTCCTCGCCAGAGCCGTGCGAAGAGGAAGAGGCAGGTCCCTGATTAGGGCTAATCGAAGAATCTACAATGGCGTTGAGACGCGGTGTTCAATCGGGGTTGATGGCTTTGTCGCACTCTGAAGCTGGCTTGGCCAGATCAGGTAAGTTCCTGTGCTTCCTTTCGAATCCGAAGTAGATAGAATTCGTACTTAGCGATTGATTCGTTTATTTAGGTTGTAAGCTCTCTGTTCTCTGACAAGAATTGGCGTGTTAATCGGATGCGTTCGTTTGATGGTTTTGTTCCATGATAGCTATTTTGTTTTTATTTCACCGTACAAAGATAGCTTAATTTTGTTTATTTCGAAGAGTAAGATGAATGTTGAGGCCACCGATCGTGTGATCTGCTGCTTTTGGACGGTAACCTTGTCATATTATTCGAATACGAATGATAGCTCATTGTTATCGTGAAGCCGTTTCTGGCTATTGATCATATCTCACAGATCAAATTAAGTATTCAATATCGTTTTTCCTTACAAAAATAAAAACTTGGAGATCTTCAGCTCTTAGCCAACATTTGATTGCTGGATCATTTTGGTTTTCATGAAAATTAGAAAGAGAATCCTTCGCCAGGATCTTGCCAACCCTTGTTTTTTTTCCTATTGTGATTACTAGATGTTTCCTCATCTACAATTATTTGCTGTTAGTGTTGTTAGAATTACAAAATTTCCAAATCACAACCGTTGTTGCTACAATCCTGTGATTCAGGATTTATATCCTACTCACTAAAACAATATGTATCATATATCTGATTATGAATATAATAATTGTGATTATCCACTTTTATTCACAGTGAATTATATTTTTTACACAATTCTGAAATTAAATTTAACCCATTAAAATTAGACCCAACCCAACATATTAAATCAACTCATCAGAAATTGAATCTTACCTCCTACATAATGGAATTTAAAAAATGCATCTTCTGTTAAACTACAAGTGGTGAGGGTTGATGGTGAGGGCAGACTCTGATAATGTTTGTCCTGTTGTCAAAAGCAAATTGGTGATGAGATGTCCTTTTGTCCATTTTATTTAAATTAAAAAAAAACAAAAACATGACAACAAGCCAATAAGTATTAGACTCTACATAACTAATCTTCTAAATCATCTACGCATGCACCTCAACTACATCCATAATCCTCTGATCACCGGACTCAATCAACATATTCTTTATTTTCCTCCTCTAATGTATCTAAATACTTATAAGTTCTCTAATGGAGATGTTCCTTATGCTCATCCTTGGTTGTAGCACTTCATCCGCTCTCGAGGCCTCCGCCATCATTTTCCAAGTAAGTCCCGAACTCGGCTCGACCTCATCTTCATCACAACCATCAACAAGTCAATCTTGAGCTTCACTAGTTTGAGAGGATAGAAGCAAATCTCGCGTTGAATTTGACGTATACAAGATCATTCAATCTTGATGTCTCGAGTCTATTCCTCTTCTTAGTATGCATCTAAACAATTGCAAACATAGAATCTATAGATTAATGATCGTTTAAATAAGCATGATATGTAGGCACTTAGGAGCATGCTTGATAGAAATCGCAATGTACAGAACTCTCATGTACAAAATTCGCAATGTACAGAACAATTATTAAAAACTAATAAAAAGAAAGAATAAATAACATAATTTATGAATTACTACTTACCCTTTCAAATTGGCTCCAATTTCTTTCACACCCCAATGAACTACTTGTCAAAGAGAGAAACCTTGTTGTCATTTTTTGTAAGTTTGGAGTGTCACCACCATAATTGAATCATCATCCAACTTAAACAAGTAAAGAGATAAAGAAAATAATAAATAAAAAAATAGATAAAAGCGAAATGCATGTTAGTGAATAGAAATAAAAGAAAGACTAAAGAAATGTACCTGAATCAAAGTCATACACATCCACCTTCTCATATGCCGCGATCGACATTTTTCTTCTAAAGTTTCCAAACTTACTCTTATACTTCAACAATTTATCATTAAAAATGGTCAATTGTATGTCCTCGTCGGTGGAAAAAATTCTGTCAACACAATTCGAGAACTCATTCATAACATTGATGTCATTTTGTATGCTTGGATCTTTGAAGTAAAAAATTGGATTCAACAAATAAGCAGCATAATGCAAAGGGCTATCAAGTCTACCCTTAAACTTCTCGTTAATAGTCTTCAAAATAGGGGTGACATTTTCTTCTTTTTTGAAAGTCTTTCTAATCTCTTCGTTGGCTTGTTGAAGTGCACTAAATAAAAAGGCCATTAAAGGCCTTTTGTCCTGTCAATAAGGTAAAATTTTCACTAAAGTGGTGAAAACATTCAAAGCTAAAGAAACACCATTCCAAAAAGAGATACTTGTTATCGTCGCCTCCGCCGCTTTCACAGTACTCCTTAATTTTGTGTTGCTTCACTCCTCGGATGTAAACATAAGCATCAATTGATCTCTCTTGTCTTTTAAACTTTCCAAGGTCAAAAATCAAGTAGCAAATCTAATCACCCAAGCCTCACAATATCCCTCTTCTAAGTATATTTCCTCGTAATAGACAAAGTTTTATGACGTGCATAGATAATATTGTTAGGGCTTTTGCTTTCTCAACTATTCCTCTAAACTTGAGTAGCTTTCCAATTGCTTCAAGCATTAGGTTGATTGTATGGGTTGCACAAGAGGTTTAGAAAATTTGAGGTTGTGTAACCTTCGACAACTCTGCCATATTATTTGTCGCATTGTCCATCACTACTTGAACAACATTTGAGGTCCAATTTCATTGATGTATTTTTCCACAAACTCAAAAATGTAAGTCCCAGTATGTGCCTCCATGGATTCTTCAATAGGACCATGAAATCAAGTGTCTAGTTTGCAATTAACACATAAATTCATAATGCTTCTCCTCTTCTGATCAAGTGCCTATTTTTCATCCACTCTTCTTTATGTTTTTTCAAAGATAATTTGGTTCTTTCTACTTCTGGTTTCAAAAGTAGCTCTCTTAGAAGATATTGACTTGGAGGTTTGTAACTTGGAGGTTTGTAGCCCGGACCGAACCAACCGTCTCTACAAATTGTCTAAAACTTTGATTGTCAATTGCATGAAAAGGAATCCCCGCCTCATAAATTCATCTTGCAACGTACTCATGCACATCATTTTTAAAGTTTAACTTCAATGCATCATTAATATTTTGTTGTCTTGCCTTTGTTGGATCAATTGCGAATGTCCATTTATCAATAGGCCCGAGGTGCTTTGGCTTCTTTGTAGAAGAATCTCCCTCCACTTGACAATCTTCATCCTCTAAATTAACACATATATTTAATTCCATCCTTTCTTCTTTTAGTTCTTCCACCCTTTCTTGCTTCTTATTCTTGCTATTTTCAAGATAAGCTCTTATTCTTTTTTTGTTTTCATTGGATGCTTTAGTGCAAGCTTCAACTTGTCCTACA
>JBAMIE010000098.1:1817780-1829794 GCA_037177295.1 Kaempferia parviflora
AGCATCCCTGCATAGCTCAAGCAACCATATCAAGCATATATGAAACCTAACTTAAACATTTGACACACACATTAAAACTGATTGCCTCAACACTTTCTTCCTATTAATTATATGAATGTATTAAAATGCTAAGTAGATCATTTTGTAAATCTAGGACAAAGTATATAAATGAAAAGAAGAAATATGCAAGCATACACGAAGAGTTTGATAAACTTAAGGTTATAAATGAAAAATTAGCTGAATAAATAGAAAAATTAAAATTAGAAAAGAATTCTGCATGCTTAAATTTTGAATGAATTTTGAATATTAAAAATTTTGGAGGACTTAATTGGTATGTTAGAAACCATAGAGGTCAAATTACAGAAGCTACAAAAAATATTTGATTAATTCAATAGGCCATAATTTATTTTGTATATCAAAATCTTGTTTAGCCTACTAATTTGTTCTCAGTATGCATGTTAGAAGTTAATGTACTTTAAGTGTTAACTTTATAGGAAAAATATTTTTAAAAAAGCTCTATTTAATTTTAATTTTTTTCTTACATTTTTTGTGATGCACTAATACATTATCTATTAGCTTAAAAATTTTCAAAATTTTTTAACTAATATATAATTTTTTATGAACTTTTTAATCAAAAAATAAAATCTTAAAATTAAAAAACATCTGAGACTAATTTTGAAAAACTTGATTTTTATGCAGAAGACTGTTATATTTTTATGTTTAAAATAATCAACAAGATTTTTAGAAATCAAAATATATTTTTAAATATTTAAATTCGAAAATAACTATTTCTGTTAAAAACATTTATTATGGTTAAAATAAAAATATTTTGTTCATAAAATTTTTTTATCATGTTTAAAATGCTTATGTTTTATATTGACAAAAAGTTTTAGGATTTTACTAAAATTAAAAATTATTTTAATTTTTTTTTGACAAAACTGAGAATAAATTATTAAAAATTATTTTCTTTACAAAATAATTTTGATAAAAAGATATATTATTTTATAATCTATTTACAACCCTCAGAAAAATTATCAAATATTTTTCTATTTTTTTTCAGATTTTCCCTTATTAGTTTTTATATATGATCAAATGGAGAAAAACTAGAGTCACGTTAAGGGGGGAGATTGTAAAATATTGATATATTTTATTTGTACATTATTTTATTATTTGTTTACCCTAATTTAACTGGGATTGATGCACATTAAAAAGAAGAGATTGTAAGTACCCCGAGTTGGTTTTGATGTGGTCAACTGAGTTAAGTTAGGTGATGTTGTTTTGAAGTCTTGTGTCTAAGTGTACAGGAGCTTAGGAATACAAAAAGTCAAGCGGAAGACGCAGCGAGCGAGAAGGATGATACAGGAAGTGAGTCGACGGGCTAGGTGAATCCGAGGGGCGAGAAGCTGCAGAAGAGTACACCGTTGGATGAGAAGGATTTGCGCGACGCATCCGAGGAGCGAGAAACAAGAGAGAAATTCTGCTCGACGAGAAGGCTGGAGTTGACCTCGAGTGATCTCAACTTTGGATGGCTGAAACATCAACCAAGCGAAAGGAGGGCAAAGAATGATCAACCTGGAAGTTGACCATTCCATGCACTCGGATCATTTTCAAGCACGTCAGTAAGCCATTGTCGAAGAGGATCAACATGGACTCCACGTCAATAGACTCTAGGCTTCCGGACCGGATCCAGGCCCCTGGGAAGTCCAGAACCGTTGGAGAAAGTCATTGTAGAGTGGATTAACTCAACCAAGTCCAGTGCACTAACCAGGTCTAGCGCTCAGGAAGTGTCATGTCATCAAATAGCTAGTTTCTAGTAGTAGGGTATAAATAGAGCTTTAGTGCTCGAAGTTTAAAAAACAACATACCTAGTATTTTATTTTCTGTACTTCATTCTGAGCTTTCAACATTTGTAAGAGACTACTCTGCCATTTTCAAATGAGATCTTAGTGGAGCTTTCATCTCCTTGGATAACCTCCACCGTTGCAAACCAAGTAAATTCGGAGTTTTTTCTTGCTTTATTTTTATGCTAATAATGTTTGTTTATTAATTAATGTGTGTTCCTTGCTAAGTTAATTAGAAGTAAGAGAGAAAGGTAATTTCTAACTTATAGGCTATTCACCCCCTTAGTTGGCGTACCCGAACCTACACTAATGACTATGGTTGATTTGGTTTATGAATCATGACTAAGAAAACGACTGATTAAAATAAATGGATTCTAACTAAAAAGAAATATTAAAATTATTTTACATATTTTATGTTTATTCACTGGTTTACCAATTATATTTTTTTGTTTAGTTCTAAAATGTAATTATGAATAATTGTAATGATGGGTGATATTGAATATGCTCATATTATAGTTATTATAAAGGATTCGAAATGTTTATGTTGATCTAAATGATTTAATTAGGATAAATACATGATATTAATATCTTCAATTTATTTTAAAGAATGATTATGTAAAGTAGGATAACTTTTTTTAATTTTAGATTTTTACCCAAAGATGCATTTCAGATATTGTATTTACCAAAAGACGTACACTATTTTTAAATTTACTAAAGGACGTAGAAAAAATATGAAATTTTCCTTTACTCCTCCCGCCAAACCCACATGTGCAGCCTATATTGGGCCTGATATAATAAAATATCAGGCCTAAGGTGAGCCTAATATTTTCATATCAGGCCCACCGTGGACCTAATAAAATATCAATCACACGTTGGGCCTGATAAAATATTAAAGGGGTGTTGGGCCTGATATTTTAAAATATCAAGCCCAACATCAGTTGTTGGCGGAAGAGGTAAAATAGGATTTTTTTTTTTTTTTTTCTATACCTTTTGGCAAATTTAGAAGTAATGTACAATTTTTTTGATAAATTCAATATTCAACCGACACTTTTGATATTTTTAAATTTTAATCATTCATATTTGCTAGAGATATTGATAGTGGACATGAAGATCGTGTAGTTACCATGCAATTGCATATGAAGTTTAAAAAAAAAAAAAAAAACAAGCTGTTGCTATGTTAATTAGGATCCTCTGGACTAATGGCTGGTACATCAGTTATTTTATTGAATTAAGAGGGACTAATACTTAGATCTTATCTCCGATCTAATGGCGATGATAAACTAGACCAAGAATAATCCAAGAATTGTGGTCTAAAAAATCCCAACTGCTGCTTGCTACGTGCAGTTTTGAAAAGCTTTTCAGTCATTCCTAAACGTAGATGAACTACTTGAAGTTTTGAGAAGAGCATTCTCTCGAAGAGAAATTTGGTTTTTCGGTTTCAGAGGTAATTCGTCGCGATTTTGCCGGTGATGGCAGACACAAATACAACAAAATTACAAATCAATCGAAGTGAATATATCTTTTTTATTGACGAATTGTTGAAAAAGTTATACTTCAAGTCTAACAGTCTTGTGGAGAAGAAAATGCTTTAATTTACAGAGAGGCGATTATAGAAATTTAGTTTCTTAAGAGTACGCCTGACAAAATTTGAGGCAGAGCCAAACAGTACCACAACTACTAAATGGGCAAGTTAAATAGATTGTAGAAAGCAAAACAACGTTGACCAACTAGTCGCCATGCAATTTTATCATGGCTGGAACTGCAGTACAATTAAGTGCACAGCGGCATGAATGGAAGGCCTTTGCTCCAAAAGTAAATGAACCTGCAAAAGAAGGGGATCCCCATTGATAGCACTATCTGTTAGGTATTTTGTTTTCTGTCCAGTAGCTATAAAATGACAATGACGAGATAATAGGGGGAAAAAGGCCCAGTACACTGTTTTTATAATTATTTCCCGTCTAAAAAGTTACCCGGTTATAATAATTATAAAATTGTAATTGCTACAATGTAAATTCACCTTAATCATCTACCATTTTCATTGTAGTAATTACGACTATCACTCAGATTCAATCTTATTCACTTATCATTTATATTGTAATAGTTACGGTTTCATATCTGCTACCAAATGAATTCGACTTGCTTATCTAATATTTCATTGTAATAACTATGAAATCGTAATTACTATTTTATAACTGCTACCTTCAGTTTAGGAATTAGATGGGAAATATAGATAGGACGTGATAATTGAATTGAATTGAATAATGGTAACCGATAGGAGGAGAGTCTAAAAAAAGAAATTAAATTGGATGCTCATTTATGATTTGGAAAAAATTAAGCGTCCTTTTAATGTTTTAACCAAAGTAATATTAGTGTCGATCATTCGTGAGGAGGTGCAGCAGGAACTTGTGAGCAGCGTGCACAGATACTGCAACTAGAGACACTAACATTTTCATTCAAGTGAATCAGCCCACTCTGCAGGAGTAGCTCGTGCCAGAGTATACTGCACCACTGTCAATCAGTAACCCTGAAATCTTGGAATAAGTGAAAAAAAATGCATACATTTCCGAGTAAATTAAGTTAACTAAAAAAGGGGATAAAGTTCTTTTATAAGTGTGGTGCAATGATAAAGTATCCGGTGAACTTCTGCAGTTCTCTCCCTCTCAGAATTTGTAGTGTATCTGCAGAAGTTAAAAGTATTTTCTTCCTTCGCAAGAAGAAAGCATTAGAATAAAACCGCTAAATTTAATATCCCAACGACTGAATTCTGCTTGTATGAGTCAACTTGTTGATCAATTCACCTGTATCTTCATTGCGCAGAAAATGATAACCCACACTCGATCGTTCAATAAAGTGACTGCAGTAAAGCCACCTTTGCTTTTGCAGAGATTGCATAGCTTTTGACTCTTACCAGCGTGCACTGCAGATTCATCATCACCAGTGCTCTAAAATTTCACCTTTCCCCCCTTTCCTTTGGCAGAACTGGACCTTGCCTAACTTTTTGCAACAATTAGAGGCAAAGCAATTAATTTACATGATCTACTTTGTCTTCTTGCTTGACAGAGTTATAATGATGGGTGAAGTGTTGGTCTTGTCATCTTGTGAGACCTGATCAGTGGAATAACTAACGAGCAAGATACTCGTTTGGGCTTTTGCTTCCTTAGTATTTTAGTTATTGTCCCTAATGGCTTGCTTGTTGCTTTCTGCTCATCTTTTTCTCGAGCTCACCTAATTCCACATTGGTTTGGAGTAAAGTGTGCTCCATTTCTCTGAAGATAAGTGGGGTGGAGATTCTTCGGACTTTGGCTCTGTTATAATCTTCTAATTCTTCCTCTAATGGCTGGTTTGTTGGCATGCATTTGTCTCTAGCTTTGGAAATTAAGGAATATATATATAAGAGAGTGATAAATTTTAGTTTGCACATTTTTATGTGTACGATCGTGGACAATAGTCGATGTGGCATTCTGACGCAGCATTCATTTAAATTTTTTAAACCCTCTCTCCTCTTTTTCCTACATGTAGTGCAGAGCTGTTTTTTAAAGAACAGTTCCGCATGGAGAAAAACAATTCACGTGTGGAGCTGTTTTTTGAAAAATAACTCTATATGCGAGTTGTTTTTAGAAAAGCATCATGAAGCTGTTCTTTAAAGAACAGCTCCACGCATAAGCTGTTTTTCTAAAAACAGCTAGCGTGTGAATCTGTTTTCGAAAAATAGTTTGCATGTGAAACTGCTTTTCGAAAAATAACTCTACACGTGAGCCGTTTTATCAAAAACAACTCCGCGAGGGAGCTGTTCTTTAAAGAACAGCTGCACAACAGAGTTATTCTTTCAAAAATAGCTCCACATCAGAGCTGTTTTTTAA
This sequence comes from Kaempferia parviflora, assembly GCA_037177295.1. Classification (NCBI taxonomy): domain Eukaryota; kingdom Viridiplantae; phylum Streptophyta; class Magnoliopsida; order Zingiberales; family Zingiberaceae; genus Kaempferia; species Kaempferia parviflora. The sequence continues at coordinate 1,823,482 of JBAMIE010000098.1, forward strand.
AGAATAGCTTTGCACTGCATACAGGAGAGACATGCAAGGAAAAAGAAAAAAAAAGGTTTTAAAAATTTAAAACAATACTGAGTCAGAATTCTACATCGACTGTCGCTCACGTTCGCGCACATAAAGGTGTACAGACTAATATATATATATATATATATAAAATACTTTCTCTTGTGTCGTGGTTGGCTTTATGGTTAGAGTTCATTAGTTTTTATTCTGGATAGCTTGTTATAAGGAATAATAATCATTATTATAAGATTAATATTAAACTAGTTATATATGGTGAAATAGAATGGATTAAGGAAGGACAATGATGGGCTAATACATCACTAATACAATTTCGCACAGCATATATTCTTAGGCGTTTAGCTCCTTCAAATTGCTGATACCGTCGGAGACGGCTGCCGGCCGGCGCTGTGAGATGGACGACGTATCCAGTGAAACTTAACATGCTGAACCCGCCAGCTCCTTTCACGTGTTCTCTGCACCTTGCCCTTGACCCTGACCCCTTGTCAGCCGATCGTACCACCTGCAGGCCGTGGGCCGCCGACCTTCTCCGCGACTGCGCACGGGCCTTCTCCGAGAGAGACTCCGCCAACCTGCAGCGCCTTCTCTGGATGCTCAACGAGCTCGCATCCCCTTACGGCGACCGCGAGCAGCGCCTCGCCTACGCTTTCCTCCAGGCCCTATTCTGTTGCGCCACCGCCTCCGGCGACCGCTGCTACACCACCTCCCTCGCCGTCGCCGAACGCGCCATCTCCTTCGCCTCCACCAGACGCCTCGCTCTCAAGGTCCAGGAGGCGGCCCCCTGGACCACCTTCGGCCACGTCGCAGCTAACGGCGCCCTCCTACATGCCTTCGACGCCGTGCCCGCTATCCACATCGTCGACGTCAGCGACACCTTTTGCACCCAGTGGCCTACGCTCCTGGAGGCCCTCGCCTCGCGCGCCGACGCCCCGCGCGTCCGCCTCACCGTCGTCGCCTCCGCCGCCTCGGCCGCCGTCATGCCCGAGATCGGAATGCGAATCGAGAAGTTCGCGCGGCTGATGGGCGTGCCGCTCGAATTCCGCGCCGTCGCCGCCCCCGCGTCTCCCCGCTTCGCCGATGCTCTCCGCCCCGAGGAACTCGAGCTCCGCGACGGGGAGACTGTCGCTGTGAACTGCGTCAGCGCGCTGCGGCGAGCCGGCTCCTGGGGTTCCCGGGACGATTTCCTGCTGGCGGCGGCGGCGCTGCAGCCGAGGGTCGTGACCGTAGTTGAGGACGAGGCAGACTTCGCCGGCGTCGGCGAGTTCGTGGAGTCCTTCGAAGAGTGCCTGCGCTTCTACGGCGCCTATTTCGACATGCTGGAGGAGAGCTTCCCGGCGACGAGCAACGAGAGACTGTCTCTGGAGAGGGAGAGCTTCCGGAGCCTCGTGGGGGTGCTGGCCTGCAACGGCTGCGGCCCCGACAGGGTGGGCCACGGCGAGCGGAGGGAGAGAGGGAGGCAGTGGTGCCGGCGGTTGGAGCGATGCGGCTTCCAGACGTTCGGCTTCAGCGACGACGTCGTCGACGATTTGAAGGCGTTACTGAGGAGGTACCGGCCTGGGTGGTCGCTGCTGCCGGCAGAGGGGGAGGCGTCGGGGATGTACCTAACATGGAAGGAGGAACCGGTCGTGTGGTCTTGTGCTTGGAAACCTAAATAATTATGATTAATTATCAATAATTACTACAACATATAGATTTTGTCATTTGGATTTTTTTTTCTTTTTTTTCCTTCTTCAAACTTGTGAGAGCTTAATTCGTACTCAAATGGTAGGTAAACTGCTTGGTAAGCATATTTAGGAGGTTGGAATGAGAATAAAATATACTTCATTCTAATTTCTTGTACTTGCTAAATGAGAATTAGAATTAAAATATAAATTTGATATTCTAATTTTATAACCTAATTCTTCTAAATTATCGCTAAATTCATTTTCTCTTTAATCAAATTTATTATCATTCGTGTTATCGAATATATACTAAGCACCCTGAGGATAATTGATGAAGCTGGTTTATGCATATCGACACAAACATGCAAATAGACACGTAAGAAAATATAGACTCATGGTATCTGAGCCTACATGTATCAAAAATGTCAATATTTAAGTTGAAATGGTAGGTCAATGGAAACTTTCACCATTTGACTCAGTTTTTCAAGACAAGAAGTTTCATTGTTCGGTCCGCCTATTCCAGCAGTACAGATCTCCTGGTCTGTAATTTTTATTTTTTTCCTAATCTGTAATAGGGAGGGCTGTTTAATTAATCAGGAGGGATCAATATATAATGACCCTTCTAATCTGAATAGGATGGGATCATAAATTAAAGACTAGAAGATCCGCTCTCTTATTCCAGATGAGCAGTACCATCGATCAGATACTCTTGCTCACTCATCTCCCCCTCTATGACCGTATACTCCTGCTCATCTCCTCTCAATCTCTCCGATTAGACACTTCACTTATCTCCTCTCAGCCTTGCCAATCAGACACTCCGGCTCATCCCCTCTTGACTCACGGATCGGACGCTCTGTTCATCTCCTCTTGCTCTGCACGATCCTGCATCTCTCCCTCCAGGACAAGTACATACCCCAGCTGATTAATAACACATGGGCATTACACGAGTTAGTATAGCACGTGAAACAACATAATTTACCTTGCGTGACCCTACATGATCTTTCACAGTAGAGTACTTGGATGATATAACCTGACGTCATATCAATCAAAATTTAGAAGAGAGATACCATTCCATTTCTTCGAGTTTGCTCTGCATGCGGGTAAAGGTATGTACATATAACTTCTCCCAAACTATCATCAGCATATTTATTGTACTCTTCTTTCGGTCTTTCCACCCTCCCTTGCCGAAGACCCGACTTGAATATTAAAGTGGATGAGCTCGAGCATCCCTGACCTTCCTTCTACTCGCTCATACTTTGGACTTTGTAGGCATTCTTGGCGTTCAATGACTTTGTCTATGCAGAAGACAAATGTACATTTATTAGTGGACGACCTCAAATAAGAACAGTCTGTTTTCAATTTCAGTATCCTTTTCGCCCGCAGTTGTTTTTCAATTTATATCAAGTGTACGTGCCAATCGAATAAATTAAAATTTAATATATGAAAATAGATGACTTATTCTTACTCTGGCATTTAGTTTGCAGGGATGTAAGAGATAATAAATAAAGAATAGCCAAAATTGTTAAATTCATTTTTATATTTTCTAGTCTTTTATGGAATTCATCAGAAAAATGAAGTAAAGTAATTACAAATTAAATGGTAGATTTTTAAAAATCATCGTAAAAATATATATTATAAACAGTTATATTTTAAAAAATGAATCCGCCACGATCGCTTGCGCAACTGGAACGATCCGGTTGCAGACACGAATCTTGGCGTGATTCGTAATAGTCTGACCGTTCGATGCTTGGTCAGAGCGATCAGAGCCGTCCTCGTAGATCAAGTACGTATGGTGGACATCGATCAGTGATCAGTTGCGGTGCGGCCGTGCGGTGCGGTGCCTGAGTGCCTCTTCTTGCTCGCATCGTGACTTCGTTTGGTTGGGTTCCTCTAGGAAATCGGCGAAAAATCAATACAAGTCGATTCTTGTAGGGTTTCTTCGTTGCGATTGGTGCTCTTTAATCCAAAAAGGATGGCGTTGAAGGCGTCCTTGAGCTTTGCGCCACCGTCGTCGTCGTCCTCTCCGTACCGAGCAGCTCCCTCGCGGCGGGTTCTTTTGGCGACCAAAACGCTGAGGAACTCTTTCGTTAGCGGAGGTGCGTTAAGCTAATCAAACTATCTACCTTACTATAATTTGGGGTACTTTTGTGAAATTTCTGATATGTTATTCTCTTTATTGGCTTGTCTCCGGACGATTCATGGCCGAGTACAGGAAATTTTGATTTGTTGGTCCTTAAATTAGGTTTAACTAGGAACGGGTAAGCCATGCCGTCTTGGATGATTTCAAAGGCCTATAATTTTGAGTGGTAAATAGCACCTCAAGCTGTGCTTCGTGAGGCTTCAAATTGAACCCTTCCAGGCGATATAGTGTTTTTAAATTTTCAAAATGCCATTTAGTTCCAGCTTAATGCGGGGTGTGCGATCAATAGTTCAAAAGGGAACCAGCAGAAGCAAGGATGAAACCAAGTGGCTGTTCCTTGATATATCCAGAATGCTTTGGGTTTACTAGAATTTGCTAAAATTTCTTATTTGATATGATCATTTAATATTTAACGTGATACTTGAACACATTTTTTCAGGAAAGGACCTTTTTGATGCTACATTCATAGAAGATAGATCTACAACAAAATAGCTTGCCTGATCTCTCTTAGAAAAATATCAACAATGTTGACATATTGTTGGTTGTCCTTATAGATCCTTTTTATTCTTTTGCCGTTATTCTATCTACGAAGGGCTGTGAATTGTGACTATGTTTTCTAAGGAGGAAGTCCATTGATTTTTTAGCAAGTAGGTAGTGTCAAAACTCTAGCGATTCTATTTCCCTGTCATTGTTTGAAGTTCATTCTAAATGCACGTTATTTTTTTATAGTTAAATCTTACAAGACTCCTTGTTTCTTCCTATTTCTAAAATAGTCGGATCGCTAAAAGCTACAGAAATACATTCGTCTAGAGTTAAACCGCTAAAATGCCATCGATATGGTGGCGGTTCTCTCATTGTTCAGATGAATCTTTTCGATCGGTTAGCAAGGGTAGTCAAGGTCAGATTTACTCTTACAGAATTTATTTCTTTTCTTGTGGTATTTTTCTCTTTTGATTTCCCTTACAGAGCAGCCATTGGCTAACTTTGGCACTGTTGAAAAATCTCAGTCATATGCAAATTCTATTTTGAGTTCTATGGAAGATCCAGAAAAAATTTTGGACCAAGCTGTTCTGGAAATGAATGATGATTTGACCAAGATGCGCCAAGCTACAGCACAGGTATTCCAGAATGTTTTTTATTTGAAGTGCCCATGCTCTTCTACATATGACTGACTAAAATCTAGAGTTCCTCTAGGTGCTGGCTTGTATAATCATTCGTACGTTCATGGATTATGTTGCACAGACTCCATATCATCTGACGGAGAACTATAAAAAAGAATTCCTAGGAGACCTTAGATTATGCAAAAAAAAAAAAAACATTGCTATCGGTATTATTATGAGGGATGTATGTTTATTAGAAATGGAAATGTCAAAACAAATAGCACTTACAACTTTTAGGCTGTCATTTGCAATAAAACTTTCTTGTTACTGCAAGGGAACACCTATCTGCAACTTGTCTCTCCCTACATGCACTAAGTCATATTTTCTGAGTCGTGTGCGCTGTTGCACCCACACATGCCTCGTAGGTTTTTGCTCTATGAATTTTTCTTGGTTGTATATAATAGTTAATATTCCACTAGACATCTTCACCTTTTCTTGGTAAGATTCCTGCGCTATATCAACATCTGGCTACAAGAACAGGTATATGTGGTTTATGAGTTAGAATCATTATTCTTATTTCTTCCTTAGAGTACTCTTTACTTTTTGGATGTTCAAGGTACTAGCATCACAGAAACGGCTAGAGAACAAGTATAAAGCTGCTCAGCAGGCATCAGATGAATGGTAGTACTGGTGTCTCAACTGGATTTGCAACAAATGCTATAGTAAAGATTAACCCCATTGATTATTTTTCTCTCTCTAAATGCAGGTACAGGAAGGCTCAGCTTGCTCTTGGAAGAGGAGATGAGGACCTTGCGCGTGAGGCTCTCAAGAGGAGGAAATCTTATGCTGTAGGTATCTTCAGGATGCTTGTCACATATTTCATTGTAGTTATGCTTGATTATTCATTACAATAATTGATATGTTGCTTAAAGAAGATTTTTGTCCTTAGAGGAATTTTCGTTCTTAGTTCTTAAAAAGAAACAAATTGAGCAACTTATATACAATTCACTTCATGTTTATTTGACCATTATTCTATATATTAAAGGTTGGAAAATCATATTGCATACAAAAAATTCAGTACATTGAAATTGCTCCCAAATCTTATGGAGCAAATGCACTGGCATTGCATGCTATGGGGCATTGCTTCATTTCTTCTCATGTTGATGCAAACATCAAACACTTTTAGGTTGAAGTTTTTACTGTTTCCTTATATCGGATATTTGAACTTATTTTGAATGATATTACATCTTCAAATAAGCAAGACTCCCATTTTAACTGTTTTGAATGATAAATGATACCTGAACCAAACTTCATGCTAAACTCGTGGATGTTCTTCTGTACAAAATATAAATGATTGAAATTGTGACGCATCTTGCTGTTTTGTC
>JBAMIE010000098.1:1898594-1910343 GCA_037177295.1 Kaempferia parviflora
CATCTGAATGGAAAGAAGTTAGATCAACAATGGAGCGCCACCCATCTGCAGCCCTGCAGAACCTAATGAGTATCCTTAGCTCTTGTTCATCTTTTATTAACTCTCAGTTGTCTTATGGGGACGCTTTTATAATAAAATGCTAAGGTTAAAGTCAACTTGGGCGAGCGGGAGCTAACAAAGCGTCGACGTCCTCAAGGGTTCAACCTCCCTGAACAAGAGCTAACAAAGTGTCGACGTCCTCAAGGACTCAACCTCCCCGAGCGGGAGCTAACAAAAACGCCAACGTTTCAAAGTTTCTCCGTGCTTCCTTAGGAAGCTCGCACAAAGACTCCTCGCCAGACTACAGGCGTATCCTCCGAGCCTACACTTTTGACCACATTCAGTTTCTTTATCCTCATTAGGAAATAACAATGAAAAGTAAAAGGTTTTCATGTTTAACATCTAGCATTACCTAAGTCACCACATTTCCTTTTTCATGCTTTTGCAATCAAATAAGTATATTCCTCCTCATTCTTAATTCCTAAATTATTATAGAATTTGTATATGCTTTAAAATTTGTTATTTTTATACCTTTTTAAATCAATTTTAGCTACATTAGACCTACTTAAATTATTTTTTAAACTTTATTAATCATTACAACATAACTTCTTTAAACTAATAGCCTTTTGGCACCACAAACAAACCTTATACATTTTGTCTCTCCCTTTAGGCTCTCAAATAATGGATCTAGGTGTTTTCGTGTTCTTATTTGTCATCACAGTCCATATAACATCAATATTATCAAACTCTTTATTTTATATTAGTACTTTTATCATTCTTATCATTGAGAAGTCTTATGTTATTATCCTTAAAATTCCTCAAGGTCTACTAAAATTAGGACTAATTTCATCTCTTCTTATATATTCTAAAACCTATAGCTTCATAGATGGTATTGGTTAGTTAAGCATTCCCTAGGTTTTATCTTACAGATTTACTTTCAGTTCTAACTCCTAGTAAGGAAAAAAAACTGTAATTATTATCACTTTAAAAAGTAAGCAAATCAAATGCTAATTTCTCTTCTTAAAATGAGTAGCAATAATCATAAGATCATAAAATGCAGTGAGATCCAAAAATGTACTACCCTCATTTCTTTCACCAATTCTAAAACCTGCATGTGCACTTTTTTGTTCTCACAAGATTCCCCACATGTCCATTAAAATTCCATCCAAGTATAATTTTATTATACAGTGAATAACTTCCTCTAGAATCTCCCATATTTCTCTTTTGATCTGATTATTAAGTCTTGCTTGAGGGGGCATAAGTGCCTAGAATGTCTAAGTATAGATGCATGAAACTCTAGGTAAACTAGACCAAGCAAAATATCCACACACCATTTTCTAATTCCAAAATCTAAAAGAAATACTTCATTCCAACAATCTCCGGAGGCAAGAAGACACTCAAAGATAGGATCTAATTGTTTTGATTTCATTGCAAAATATACTCTGTGCCATTAATTGTAAAGATTAAAGGAGGCTAATTGGTGAGTTGATTATCTGTTTTTAGATTTTATGATTGTAGTAGGTAAATAGCAGTACATTATTGAATTATTTCGTGGAGAAAACAAATGCCATAGGTGATTTCATGATAACATCTTTTAGTTTTGAGTATATGGATTGTCTATGAATTTTTGGACTCATCTACATATCTCTTAGATAAGTTAATTGGACTATGGTATAATAATCCAGTATGGGTAGGATTGAATGTCATTAGTGATTTTTTGAATGTGTGGATATGTGGACTTGTTGGGAAGGATTCAAATACATGACATGAAGATATGAAAAGTATATATAAATTATTAATATTTTTATTAATTTGATATAGCTAAATATAATTAAATAATATGTAAGTCTAGGGATTAGAGAGGTTAATTACTAGAATTTAATTGCAATTGGAATTAATACAGCTGAATCAGGGTGTTTAGGTGTTAATTTTGAGGATTCAGATTAGATTTGTCCAATTTGTGATTTTTCCTCCAATTGACGGTTGGATAAAATCTTGATCAAGTTGATTTTTCAACTACAGGTTAAATTAAACCATTGGTCAACCGAACTAAACCAGTTTGTTTCACATGGGAAGAAAGTATGGTCTGTTAGTCTCCCCTTATTATGGTGACATACTTGTGAACTCACTTTATTTTCCTCATTGAAGTCTTCCCTCTATTTTTCTTTTCCATTTTCTTTTTGTATCCCTGGTGTTTCTTTTTTGTTTTTCCCTCGCTTGTTCACTTGAACTCCATCTGAGTTAGATGAGTCTAGATATACGATTTCCATAGCTGTGCAAGTGTCATTGACACAGGTATGGGAGGAAGGAATGACAAGTTTGAGTATTGGAGACTCGTAGCTTAGCTATCTAATTGTCAGACACTTAAAACTACCTGATGACATTTCTCAACTCCAAAATGTAGACTAGAATCATGTTACTATTTTTCATATTCTGATATGCAAATATTTAAAATTTTTTGAAGGTCTTTCTCAACTCAAACCAAAACTAGAGCAATTCATATATGATTGCTCTAGTTAATACTTTTGCCACTCCCAAAATCATTTATCTGCTTTGATCCAAGTAAGTTACATGTATAGAGCAAATCTTCTTGGTTCTTAGGACATCAAACCAACAAAAGTATAGTTTCTCAGTCAAATATGTCCTAATGAGAACGACGTTTTTAGGAACAAACGAATGCCAAGAAGCAGGTATATATGAAAGGACATCAAATCAACAAAAGAATAGTTTGTCTCAATCAAATATGTCCTGGTATGAAAGGGCATCAATCAAATATGTCCTAATCAGAAACATGTTTTTAGGAACAAACGAAAGCCAAACAGCCGGTATGAAAGGACATCAAACCAACAAAAGTACAGTTTGTCTCTGTCAAATATGTCCTAATACGATGTCTTTAGGAACAAATGAAGGCCAAGCAGAAATGCATTAATAGGAAATATATCTCACTCTGTTGAATCTCCCTCCTCATCGTTCTTCTCATCATCCATAGTGTCTTTAGAAGAGTTCTTCAGTGCGTCTATTGCTGCTCTTCTTTTGGCTTGAATGATACGCACACTTTCAACTAGTATAGCACTGAATTGAATAGCAGGAAGAGTAACCATAAAATCTTGTAAACCCAAGCATAAGAATAGGAAGCACAAACTATCCTACAGGAATCTATCGATTGATTAAAATATGGAAGCACAAAACCTTGTAGATAAAACCTAATTAAGCAACGTAAACTATCTTCGGTGAATTCATATTATCCGTTAAACCCAAGCATAATAATAGGAAGCACAAACATCCTACAGATTAAAATATGAAAGCACAAAACCTTGTAGATAAAACCTAATTAAGCAACGTAAACTATCTTCGGTGAATTCATATTATCCGTTAAATCCAAGCATAAGAATAGGAATCCCATAACTTCGTTCTTACAAGAAAAAAATTGAGAGTTCAATTGATTAAAATATGGAAGCACAAAATCATGTAGATAAAACCTAATTAAGCAACGTAAACTATCTTCGGTGAATTCATATTATCTGTTAAATCCAAGAATAAGAATAGGAATCCCATAACTTCGTTCTTACAAGAAAAAAAATTGAGAGTTCGATTGATTAAAATATGGAAGCACAAAACCTTGTAGATAAATCCTAATTAAGCAACGTAAACTATCTTCCGTGAATTCATATTATCCGTTAAATCTAAGCATAAGAATCGGAATAAAACGCAATTAGTTCTTACAAGAAAAAAAAATTGAGAGTTCATATATACATACGTCTGTAAGACAAACGAACCAGGCTTGTAAAGCGTACTCGGCCCCTTGTCTAACAATACAAGCATCGACTCCACCACCTCTTTCCCCTTGGCAAGTCGTGCCCTCTTCCAGTTTTGCTCCTCTTCCTCCTCCCCCAGATCCGGCTTCTTCCCCAGACCTTCCTCTTCCTTCCCGTCATCTTCCTCCCCCACCTCAACATTGGGGCTAATCCCGGAATGGAGAACGCATTCTAGGTGTTTTTCTCGTACCTCTTCCAGAGTGAGCGATCGATAGGCGCGAAGCATTTCCTCCTCCTCCTCGGATCCGCCGGGGATGTGGTGCGTCGTGCTCGCTTTGCCCTTCCTTGCGTTAGGGTGAGAATCGTCGTCCGTGCTCAGCTTTCTTAGGGATGGCATCCTCAATTTCTTAGCTGCTTCTCAGATTCAAGTGTTGGTTGAATGCGTTGTTCGAAGAGTTATATATATAGGCGGAAGAAAGAAGGGAAGAAAGAAGCGACGGATGTGGAAATCGCTCTTCGTTTTCGTTCCACGTAGAAACGTTTTCGTTTCTTGATTTCCCTTGTAAACTTAATTCGTTTCTTGTTTCTTGTTGTGGGCCACGACACTTGAGATCAGTTTCGTTTCGAGTGTAGTATTCTGTTATTTCATTTTTTTTTTTCAAAATAAATCTCGGAGCATCATGGACCAGCAAAGTCCAAAAAGATAATATGATTTATAAAATATGACTGGCGAAGTTAAAATTTTACTAAAATATGAAAGAAAAATTAAAATTTCATCTAGTATTATATTTTAAGAACCTAGGGATAAAATGGAACTCGCTTGTGTAAATTGTAATAATAAACAGAGCAAGGGAAACTAGATTAAAAACCCATTAATTATTTCAGCATTGATTTCAATTTCTAATATGAATAATGAAACTATTTATTACACAACAATAGCAAATTTGTGTGAGTTAAACAATTGGTGCAGACTTAGATAAAAATGATATAAACAACAGACTCCTAATGAAAACCTATCACATGGGGAATTATTAAGCAAGTTGTAGAAGATTTTTAATGATATTCAATTCAGACTTTAACTTTATAATACCTCATCAAGAGCAAGAATTTTGGTCCAAATGAGGACCAGTATTTGTGTCTTAATGCAAATACATTAAATTATGGTACTGCCTTCTGTCTTAATGCAATGACTCAAAATCATGCACATGGTCAAGTGATGCAAATGCCATAAGCATTTACGGCTGACCTGTGAATGTTATATGTGCTTTAACTTCTTTAACTGCCATAAACATTTAAGAGTCCTGTGAATTGTAACTCACGTTTTACAATATTTCTCAGGAGAATGGCAAAGCTTCCAAAGAAACTTCTACCAACAATAACTCTAAAGCTGGAACTGCAAAGAAGAAAAGATAGAAAGCTCCCTCATCCCTCAGAAAATTTGTAGTATGTCATCCTAGCAGATAAGAACTGTTGGCTCAGATTCTGACGATCCCAAGAAAACTTGCAAAAGGAGAAGAGTGCCTCTGAAAGTGGTCAATGGAGTCACCAAGATTCGACCATGGTGGTTTGGAACTAACGATGAAAACTGACCAGCACAACAAACACAAGAAAGCAAACACCATCCACATGAGAAATGCACCTTCACTTATGGATAACAACAAAAAATGATGAAAATATGTAACCACAAACATATACAACAGAAACAGAAGCGAAAATTTGCTAAGAGCCCTGGAATGTCACTCTTCGAACATCCTAATTAATAATACAAAGGACAGAAAAGGCAACTCCAGTGGCAAACAAAGACGAAGCGCTCTTCCCACAATGCCCCTGTCAGTCTTGTTGGAGTTAGGAAGGTGAGAAGGTACCCCTTCCCCTTCCTCTTCCAAACCATTCACCTTCCTTCATCAATGAGAGAAAGGGAAGAGACCTTCTACACCTTTATAAGTCGTCCAAAGCAATCTTAAAAAGAGATGAGACAAGCTACGTGCGAAGTCTATGCAAGGTCAAACAGAAAGGGCTCTTCCCGTGTGTGAAAGGTCCTTGTGCAAGGTCCCTGTATTTTTCTCGGCTTTACAGAGATTAGACATTTTTCCTATTGTAGCAATATCTATCCCGCAGTAACCAACTCAACTATGCCCCGGAGGCATCTTCATCTTTATTTTGTCCATAAATAACGGAGACCTAATGATAGACATTATCTAGTAAATTTGTTAGAATGCCTTCAGTAATATCCATAATGTACCCCCAATAAACAAAAGTATAGTCTGTCTTAGTCAAATACGTCCTGATCAAAACGATACAAGTACTTAGGAACAAATACAGGCCAAGCAGAAATGAAATGCATTAATAGGGAATATACCTTGGTCAAATCTCGTCCCTCCGAATCTCCTCATCCTTCTGATCCATAGTATCTTTAGAAGAGTTATTCAATGATTCTCTTTTTTTGGCTTGAAACTGACGCATACCTACAGCTATTATAGTACTAAATTTAGGAACAGGCTTGCCCGGGGGTATGTTTTCTCCATGCTTTCTCAAAGCTTGTGATACACTCCTCTGGTGCTTCTGCAGGTGGATGTGACAGAGAGAAGGTACAACAGCTACCAGAATTGGCTTCGCACAGGTAATAGGTTCACCATTCTCAGACCTGTAATTCAAAACATGTTTTTACCAAAAGGTGTCTTTCGGATATTATAATTATCAAAGGCGTACACTACTTTTAAATTTACCAAAGGGCGCAAGAAAGAATATGAAATTCCCCTTTTACCCCTCCCGCCAACAGCCGATGCTAGGCCTGATATGATAAATTGGGTCTGATATTTTATCATATCAGGCCCAGCATCGGCTGTTGACGGGAGGGGTAAAAGGGGAATTTCATATTTTTTTCCTGCACCCTTTGGTAAATTTAGAATAAATTTAGTAGTGTACGCCTTTCAGTAAATACAATATCCGAAAGACACCTTTTGATAAAAACCTGAATTCAAAATGTAACCATTAGTTGTCTTTTAAAAAAATAATTGATCAACCAAGAAGAAATCTGAAAAGCAATCTCATCAAGCCCCAAGAAAATAAGCATGTCTGAGGTGTATATGATAGATTGATGTCCAGTGGATTTTGTAGCTACTTTACTATAAAATATGTTATATAAGAGATTGTTGCATAACAATGCCGTGAATATTACCTTCACTGAAAGAGAATCTCTTGTTGAAGATGAGAGTTTATGCAATAATAATCTCACTACCTCTGTCACTCATGACGGTTTCATCACAAAGAAAACCGTGGAATAATAATGAAATTTGCCATGCACACAACCATAGACAATGAAGTGTTGACACAATGCATGTCGGGAAACAATCCTTAAAAAACTAACATAACATACAAGAGAGTGCTAAAATAAATGTTTAGGGTAACTTTGAATATAAAATAAAAATGCTAACATAGGAAAGTGATAAGTGCAACTCAAAAGATGATAAAATGAAAGAAAATAGACCGTGTTGATACAGATATATTCAAAAGTGATCAAAAGGTCGTATAGTTAGGGATAAATATAGCAACTGAATATGATGGTGATGCAATAGTTAAAGATAAAAATTATCTAGTAATGGATGTCTGGATATAACCATTATAAGTTTTCATAGCATTACCAATCACAACGATATCAAGGAAGTCATCTTTAACTTTTAAAAGTATAAATTTTACACTAGCAATTGAGTTGATCAAATTGACAGATCAAATCATCAGCATCATCATTTTACATTCAGAACAATTGAAATGATATATTAAGGACCACACATTACTAGGAAAAGTGTACAAAAGCATCTTCTGTAGAGTCTTTAGGTGAAGAAGAAAACATGTGGTAGACTAATCAAGGTAAATGCATGAATATGCAACGTCTAAATTTATTAGTTCCACATGTAAAGTTGTAAGCAAAAAAAAGGCAGTTTCTAAGACTTGAAACTTTTGGACAACAACATTGTCTTGAACAAGATGCAACCTGTGATGAAAAGGGTATCAATACTAATTCTGGGAGCAATATAATAAAACTTAAAAGCTATCAAAGATTAGCCTGGCTGTTTTACAAACATACTACAATAATCAACATCAGTTGATTTAAACATGAAGTAGTTGGTGCAAATTTCAGGCAGAACACTCCATTAGGGCTTAGTCAAACAAGTAAAGATTTGAGAGTAGGGTACCTCTTTATTACATGAATGCAAGGCTTGTAAAGAGTCTGCCTCTTCTCCGACAATATATGCTGATGGCAATAATTCGTCAAGGCCATTGCATTTGTCTTGCATCCAGGAAATGCACATCGCTTCCTTTGGCCTATGTTCCCCACGCCACCCTTCCCTTCGTCAAATCCTAATTGAACCCGACGCCCTGCACTCGCGGCCTCCTCTGTCTCCTCACCAACCCATCCCCTATTCAACCCATCCTCCTCCCCCTTATCCTGCTCAGGCTCCTCCCCATCCACCTCCATATCTCCGCACTCATAGGGACTAACCCCGTACTCCCAATAGTAATCCCGGTGCTTTACACGAATTTCCTCCATCAGGGCCCAATATTGGCGTCTACAACATAAGGCCAGTTGCTTCAACCGACGTGAGCGACGGCGAAGCACCTCCTCCCGAGTGAGAGATCGAGAGGCGCCAAGGATTTCGTCCTCTTCAGCCCCGTCGATGGTAAACCCCGACGGGCCCGCTCCCGAATCCTCGGCTCTACCGGAGTTCAGGTTCGGGTTCGTTTCGCTCCTCTTCGGCGCTTTGCCCTTCATTGTGGGTGACATCCTTCTCGCTTCGGAGCGTCTGAAACGGCAGGCAGGCAGGGGAGGGTTTTAATTTTATAGATCGGTTGATCCTATTTTTTTTTCCGATTTTTTTTTTTCATTTTTAAAGGCCTCTACCTATTTTAAAATATTAAAATTAATTTAATTTTGCTTCGGAGTCCTTCTCGGATCTCAGTTCTCCTTCGAGATTGGAGCATCTGAAATCGGGTTTTATTTTTATAGATTGGTTGATCTGATGTTTTTTTCCTCCATAAATATGAGATTTTTGTTTCTTTAAAAAGAATATTATAGTTAGCTTTTTAAAAAAATCTTTACCTATTTTAAAATATTAAATTTCCATTAAATTAAAAAAAAAAATCAATGAGTTAAATAACAAATGCTCTGTCGGCGCATTATTTTTCCATTATTTCACATGAAGATAAAGTAATTTAATATTATATTTTATGTGAGATAATTTTCCATTGAACACGTTACAAAATCAATGAAATTTTTTAAAATTTGTGAAATATCAATAAGTGAGGATTACTATAACATAAATTTAGCACAAAACTTTTTGATCGTTTTCTCAAATCTATTACATCCTTTTATTTATTTAATTTTTTCTTTTTTTCCCATCTATATCCGATTCTGTTCAAGTCTTTGACCACAACTACATCGGACGTGAGACAATTCTTGTTTGGGGCAGCAGTAACAAAAGTTAAACCACGCCTAATAGTGTTATGCTGTTGTACGAATTCTTGATCTAGCTTGCTCACTGATGCAGAAGTCACTTTTAGACACCTATGTGTGACGTGGAGGTCTCTTTTCGACATCTACATGTCCTTTGGGTCAATATCAATGATGATCTATCGATCAAAGTTAAGGTGTCAAATTTAGTTCAAACAAGGTCTGTCTTGCCCCTCTGCAGATTAAGTCCGACCAAGGAATAGGTCTCAGACGTCATCTCGGTCTCAATCTCATACATTATCTCGGTCTCAGATGCTAGCTAATGTTCTATCTCAGTCTGAGACGTTATCTCGTGTCTCAGATTCCATCTCCATCTCAGATTTTATCTCGATTTTAGACTACATCTCGGTTTCAAACTCCATATCAGTCTCAGAGACTCAGTCTCGGTTTCAGATGCCATCTCAATTTGTCTTGTTGCTCCAGGCGACAACTCCACCTTAGCCTTAGCTGATAACATCCTCCTTTTCAAGCAGAGATACATAGCATCTTCTTTAAGATCATTCTCTAACTTTGCTTTGATCAGTGACTTGTACTGAGAGACCATCAGTATACTTCAGAGGCTTTTGCAACTATCTTTTTCCTACTCATAGATTATCTATCATACAG
Organism: Kaempferia parviflora; assembly: GCA_037177295.1. Taxonomy (NCBI): domain Eukaryota; kingdom Viridiplantae; phylum Streptophyta; class Magnoliopsida; order Zingiberales; family Zingiberaceae; genus Kaempferia; species Kaempferia parviflora. Next base: position 1,908,504 of record JBAMIE010000098.1, read on the forward strand.
CTGAAGTCAGTTGTTTGAAGGAGTTGAGCAATTGGCAACTCACGGAGTTTCAGATATGTATCAGATTGTGCATGCAGTTTTCCCCTTTTCTTGCTGATTCTATGAGATTGCTGTAAAACTGAATTGCTGAATCTGCTTTCTATTGCCAAAGTTTGCGTTAGCTTGCTGAATCGGATCATGATGAGTTTTCAAAAACTTGCAGCCCTTTTTGTCACATGAATTTGCATGGAGGAATCTGCAGCTTGCTAATTTTTCAGACACGCCTCTGATTTGCAGATTGTATCAGATCTTTGGATTTTGCCTTGGCAGATGGAACCCCACTGCACAAAGTTTTGGCACGTATTGCCACGGAACTGCCGGTCAACGGTACAGACATTGTGTCGGAGATCTGCAGGGATTTTTTTTAATCTAATTTTGATTTCGGAAATTAGTACATAGACTATAAATAAATTAAATATTTTTTATATTTAATTTAATAAGAATTTATTTATATTGCAGGTTAAACAAATAAATAAACTTGAATAATTTATTAAATAAAATAAATAATTTTGAACATAAGTATTTAATTTGTCAATATTAAATTGTGAATGGTTAGTAAATCATTATTTATTATATTTTGATAAATGAATAAATAAATAAAAATTTAAAAATAAGTAAATAAATAAGTTAAATGGGTGATTAAATAAGTTTAAAATTATAAAAATAATATCGGATATTATAAAAATAATATCGGAATGGACTAAGTTTAAATTAAATTTGAATAACTTTTTAATTCATTTAAAATTTAACTTGGTTTGATATAATTATTTTATTATATTATCAAATAAGTTTGATAATATAAAAATTGACTGCTCCACTGTTTTCGGCCATATTAGTAAATCAGTTAGAAATTTTTTCAATCAAATTTAAGTTGCTTTCGTTCTCAATGGAAGATAATTTTACGAGCAATTTTTTGTAAAAAAAAAAAACAAAACAAGTGTGCAATAAGAATTAAGGATGGTAATGGATCATGTTTAAGTCGTATTTTATCCCTCGTTTCATCTTCATTTATTATATTTATTCTCATTCTAATATGGTATTCAACTTTTATCTTCATTATCATCAGATGATCAGATATTCATCTGCATATTCATCGTAGGATTGGATATACTTGTCCCCTCAGGGCGGTGTGATGGTTAAGACATGAGAGTTTACCACATGAGGTCTAGAGGTCAAATCTCGGTACGCCCGAGCATATACCTCCCCTATGTCTCGACCATTTGCACTTATAGCTAGTAGTCACCCGTGGTTTACCTCCTCCGTGTTGGCTCTTGGACGGGTTGACGGGGGCGCTGGGGGCGAGCGATTCGCCTTTGCCACATAGGATTGGATATACTTACCTCCTCCGTGTTGGCTCTAGGACGGGTCGGCGGGGGCGCTGAGGGCGAGCGATTCACCTTTCGTCACATAGGATTGGATATACTTGTTCCCTCACGACGGTGCGATGGTTAAGACATGGTAGCTTGCCATATGAGGTATAGAGATCGAATCTTGGTGCGTCCGAGCATATACTTTCCCCATGTCTTAACCATTTGCACTTATGAGTATTAGTCACTCATGATTTACCTCTTTTGTGTTGGTTAAACTGAATTAATCGATCGAATTTAAAAATTCAATTTGATTATTTTTTCGGATAATTCAGTTCATTTCGGTTTCGATTTTAAAATTTTTAATTTGGCTAAATAGAATAAACTGAAATTCAACACCAATATATATATATATATATACTAGCGATCGCGCACACGCGTTACGTGTGTATTATATTACACATAAATACATGTAAATTTTATAACCATATAGT
>JBAMIE010000098.1:1910443-1922549 GCA_037177295.1 Kaempferia parviflora
ATCCAACATCCCGGATCTCTTACACCGGGAATCAAACATCCCGGATCATAGACACCGGGAGTCGAACGTCCCGGATCAAAAACCTGCAATCTCCACAACTCCATTAGATCATAACAAACCTAACTTTAACCTATTTGTTATTCATCAAAATCTAAGTTTGACTATTAGTGCAAACTGCACCAACAATACTAATTTACCTAGCCTTCCTTTCTACGATCCGGTTAAACCTTACTTTGTACTCTCCATCCTCTCCATTTGCATGCAACTTTTATTAATCTTTTCTCTTTTCTCCAATCAAACATTTTATTTTGTTCCCCTCCTTTACATACCCAATAAAAGTTTAATCCTGAAACACTTATAGAAAACCTAAAATAAATAATAGGAGATACTTTTTATCGAAACTTACTAATGAACCTAAGCTATTTAGATTTATACAAACTTACGCCCATCCGATAGAGTCAAGTGAAAGAAAGTTAAATATAAATGTAAATTTATATAAATCTAAATTTATATAAATCTAAATAGACTATGTGAATTTTCATCAAAATCTTAAAAAGTTTAAATTGCACTTTAATTCAAGTAAATTGCACTTAATTAATTTCGTATGAATTTCTGATATTACAAAAAGTCGTATCATCCATTATTTATTTAGCGCTGCCTAAAAGCGTTTCAGGAATAAACTTCCGTGGGACATGTATTAAGAAGAAAAAAAATTAATTAGAGGAAATAAAAGAGAGAAAGGAAAATTACATAGAGATGAAAGAGAATAAAAAAAAGTTTCACGGGAGAGAGAACAAGAGAGAATAAAAAAAGTTTGACGGGAGATAGAATAAGAAAAGAAGCCCAAATAAATTAGTGCATCTTTGATAATTATAAAATACGATAAGTCTTCTAATCAATTCCCAACTCTGAAGGCTCCTTTTGGGCAATTCCCGAAGAAATAAGGAGTCGTCTGACTGGTAAACTCAAAATTTTGCAAGAGTAGCAAACAATCAAGGGTAAAATAAAATACTCACAATGACTTCGAAGCTAAAAATTTATTACTATGTCCTCGAGGCAAGAGTGAATTCTAATTGAAACAATAAAAACTGATAGAATCTTCAAATTCAGATAAGATATGATTATGTGGGATCAAGAGGTGACAAACTATTTGATTCATGACAAAAAGAGCATTTCCTCGGAACATTTTCTTCATTGGTAGAAAAATAATACATAAGAAAAGCGTATACATATGGGTAGGACATCAGAGAAAACATTTAAAGAATACAATATTTCAGGCAATACAGACCTGTCAACAATCAACAAATGGATGCATTAAAAGTCATCCTTTGCTCGACGAATAATACCCAGAGCTTGTGCATCAGTTGAAGTTGATGGGATATTCAAATTTTTTCGAATCTCCAGACTGAACGTGCGGAGAAATGGATTACATTCCTTTTCTCTCCTTATTGTTGTAGGAATCTACGATATTTAAACAAGCACGACAAAGTTAAATTCTTGATAGATGACGAGTTAGAAAAATATCTATATATAAATGTCTTCTGTGGTACCCTAAGCCAAGAATTTAGATTGTATTATTACCGTTGGAAGCCTTTTACTGCGCAGCTGAGCCACATGTGCTGCATATTCCTGGAGTGCTTCATTGTTGGGCTCTATGGACAAGGCAAACTTACTATTGCTCTGCAAAAAAGACAATAACATCAACATTGCATATGCATTTTGCAACTGCAAACATAATGCCTGGTCTTGTACCTGAGTGTACTCGTGGCCGCAATATACAACTGTCTCGTCTGGTAAGGAAGTGATTTTACCAAGCGAAGAAAGCATCTGGATCAAGAGAAATAGAATGCTGACGCTGAAAATAGTAAGAAATAAATACGAAGAAAAAAGAGAGTCAAGAGATAATTTTGCAATCTTGTCAGTCATACTTTATTTTTTAGAGCATTAAAGTTGCTTATGATTCTCAAGGGCAATAGATTTTCCATAAGAATCAAGATCCTGTATTATACAAGAAATGTACTGAAGAAACTTACCAAACCTAAAACTACTATTGACTATCAAGTTTTTATTGAATGCCCACTTCCAAAAATTTTGTATTGGCAACTCTACACAGAAATAATTATTTCAAATTATAAGGACATTTTAGCAAAAATGAAACCTGATCTGGATCTCCTTCAAAAAGTTTGCCACACGATAAGCTAAACAAGGTATCCCCTGTAAATATAGATCCACATCCTGGAAAGTAATAGCTTACATGACCTGTCCAATATTCCAACACGTGGTTAGGCACGTTTCATTATTCAAGGGAGAAACTATAATGATTTGGCATGCGGTATAGAGGACAAAACCTGTAAATGAGTACATTTAGTTAGGTCCCACAATTAACATAAACTTACTAACAGATTTGGTGAAGAGCCTTGGTAATAAAGCGACAGCAAAATGATGAATTTCACAAAACAACAAAACTACTTACGATGAATAAGAATTAGCACAGAAGTTTCTTCAGAATCTAAGAAAGAAATAGGTTTTCAATCCATGGCAACGACATCAAAGATCACAAAATACAAATGCTACTAGGTTTATCAAAGAGACAATGTCCAATATACCCAACTAACAATCATCATTGTCCTTTTTTGTAACTATGGCTTACCCAATTGTTGCAAGCATTTTGGTAAACCAAAAAGCAGGGGGACTCCAAGCATAAGAAACACAACTCAGTGACTCTTGAGATTTATTTTCCCATTATGATGAAAAAAAATCCATTGAGAATTGGTTCTAAATAACTGGTAAAAATACATTTCATCATTATATTCTAAATGAAGCATTGCCAATTCTAGGATACAAACCAAGAGAGAGAAACAAGAGCTATGCTAAATAAAATAAATGGCTTGTTTAGCCAGATTTCAGCAAAGAAGTAGCACATCAATTATGGTGTGCCAAACCCCTACATAAATATGACCTGTTGTATGCCCCGGAGTTTCCAACACAAGCACCTCGTGTCCTCCAAACATCCATGTTTCCCCATCATGTAGGGATATATCTATGCCAGGAATTCTGTTTCTATCTTTAGCTGAACCAATGACCTAAATTTAACATACACATACAGAAATGAGAAAAGCTCTAAAACAAATCAGAAAAAGTAAATAAGAACCGAATCTGCTACCCAATGTATGTAAGAAAATCAACCATGTTAATTTCTCAAAGGGAAAAAATGAATTTCTGACTTCTTGCATAGCTAACTTGTTATAAGAGTGAGAAATCCAGTAAAAGGAACCTTGATCTTATTGAGTCCATTCCCTTTGGGTTTGAGAGTATGATTGAACAAACGGTAAAGGGATTAGTAAATAGGTTAGCAAATAGGAATACATAAGCTGATACTACTAGACTAATGTCAAATATATAGCCTACATTTTTTTTCTGTTTGGATATTAGTGTTTTTTCCTATCATTCAAGATGGGGTCTTTTAGAATAACAAACTGTTGGTTTGATGCTCACATGGTGAATTGAAGAAGTCCTTACACCAACAAAACAACCAGTCATTCGGCTAACCATGCAATGACAAAATGATACAACTAAGGATAGTTTTGTTGCACATGTAGAGTAAGCAAGCATGTTCTGTATACCCTTGCTAACTTGCCCAATCAAATTCAAAGAAACCATGTTAGTCTTATGAGCAACAATCAATAAAAAAACATCATTTATCTCACTCCTGGGGAAACTCCACCTTGCTCTAGGCTATAATTATTAGGAAAAGTGCAAGGCAGCAACTTTTCACCCACTTGTAACCACTTGCTTATTTTCATTGAAATTGTACAATAAAGACCCACAAAACTTGGCCAATTAAATTTTCTCATGGTCATCTAAGAGGCTAGAAGACAAATTGCACATCAAACGAGGAAGACAAAAAAAAAACTTGATTAGTAATAATAAAATAAGATAAAATTTATTTAAATATAAATGATGATACAATAGAAGATAGAGCCCAATGGTATAGAAAGATCCATATAGCCGACCCCACCTAGTGGAATAAGACTTGGTTGTTGTTGTATTGTCATCTAAGAGGCTCTTGCTTAATAATAGTGAAGTTGTGAGCACTCAAAAAAAAAACTTTTAAGACATTAAAAAAATTGATTGTTTTTGGAAAATATATCTACAAAAGGAGCTGACTAAGCAATTTAAAACAATAATTCCCTGAAAACTTGATAGTCAAGTGCATGATGGTCTTCATTATCTTGATTTTGATCCTCAGTGTACCATCTAAGTCGGTATGTCTTGTTTAGGGCAATAATGTAATAGGGAATAAATTTAGCAAGTAGATAAGAATTACTGCAAGCAGAAAACTTTACAATGGCAGTAAAGCTCACTTTGATAAATTTTAATTGCTTTTACAGCTCATTTTCATAAATTTTGATTGCTTTCATCTTAAAGATAAATTTTATTCGATTAATTTAAACATGGATTAGCATTTAGTATAACAAAATAATACCTATTAATAACTGATAGAATGACAACAAATAATTTTAAAAAACAATTGAGAACTTGAAGAATAAGACATCTATTAACCATGCAAATCTGAGACTAAGCTATGCTACTCAAACTCCAAATGCAAATATCTAGCTAGTGTGGCTCGCATTAGGTTCTAAAAGATTTTTACACGTGATTTTGGTGTTAGTGTTAGTGTTAGGTACAAGAGGAATAAATGAATGATCTGAATATAAAAAGACTAAGTAGCTTTCTTGAATGAGAAACAAGCTCTACACTTGATCTTAGCCAAAGGCCGAGAAAGGTATAACAAGCACACATTTATACTAGGTGGAGATTCCAAAAAGGACTTGTGGATAAAAGGAATAAATCTACAAAGGAATTGATATTTCCTAAAGGCCTGTTTTCATTGCGAGAAATGTGAGAGAAATTACACTTAATAGAAACAATAATTAAGTTTTCTAACATTCTTATTTTTCTCTCGTCATACCATCCTGAATTTCTCTAACCTTTGGAAAAGCCATCAAGAAAATAATGTGACATCCACATTTTGTGAATTTTGTTAACTCAAAAGACAAAGAAGAAGAAATTTTGTCATACCTTTGCACCATACCTTGATTTCAGTTCCAAGTTTCCACCAGTATGATCAAAGTGATGATGAGTATTCAGTATGTATGTTAAGTTCTGATTCCTACGTTTTAGAGCATTTATAACAGGCACAGCTTCAGAAGGATCAACAACTCCAACTGTACCTGTATCTACATCATGCAAAAGATATGCATAATTATCTTGAAGGCAGGGTACCTGAAAAAAAATATATATGGCAATAAATACCAAGAGTATGACATAAATAACATGGTAAGAAAACAGAACCCAAAATGGCCAGGCGTCAAGAATAAATGACAATCCAAAGAGGCAGGTCAACTGAATGTGGGCTATGCAATAGTATGAAAATTTCACCTGGAGAGTCGAACCATCATATAGAAAATCACTTATTAAAAAAAAAGAAAAATGTATTCAATTTTGCATATCATAGAACTCATTTTGTTATGATGTAATCGTATCTAGGTAAAAACACCATTTAGTGGGCCAAGATACCAGATATAGATGATGGTTAAACCTCCCTATATATCATAGCAGCAACAACCCTGTATGTTCTTTTTAGTTTTTTTCCTCAACCAGAAAGGTTTGTCCATTCTAGTATAGGATTCTAAATATATGAGCAATGCTATTTTTTTTCCCATAGCAAAAGATGTTTGGGAACTCCTAAGTAGTCTTATGACAATAATAAGAAAAAATAATAAATCAATAAAACAAGATTACCGATCAAACTAATAATATATTATATAATTTAACATTGTTATTGTTATCCAATCAACAAATGAAATTGTTTCATTAACAAAATCATATTAAATAATTACAAAACAATTTCAGAACATTCATGCGCTGATGCGCAACTTAATAAAATTGAAAACCAAATTTCTTAAAGGTGTGGATGCTATACTTTATTATTTAATTGTTTATTTTTATTATGAATTGTTTGATAAATCATAATTTACTCCTAAAATTAGACATTGAGTGATAATTAGGACAAAAACATCCTAATGGACACATATAGGCTAGCCAGCTAGCCACATAATTTACTCCTGTAATTTATATTTTTTATTCCTAAATTTAATACAAAAAATAAGGCATGCTTTTTTAATCACCATGACCTAAACTAAAAATGAAATTAATTGAACTGAAAAAAATAGGACTTTAAGACAAGTTAATGATTGTTGCAGAGCCAAATAGTGCATGACACTATTTGCACACTGTTCAAAACTGATATTGTGGCTAAAGAAAATGATTTGTTTCTCTAAACAAGGATTAATTATCCCCAATTAATCTTTTCAACATTATTGAATATAAAGTCCTTTTCTATCCACAGGACCAGCACAGAACCACTCATAACTGGAGGAAACAATTTGTTGACGCACAACCCAGACAATCACGAACATGCATTATGCAAAATCTAAAGGGAGAATTCTCTAATCAGCCGGTGCTAAAGAGGCCTTTTGCTTAATTTCTTGAATCTTCCAATCAATGCAAAAAGGTTATCTATGTATGTACTATGAAAACGCATGAATTAGGGACCAAAGTACAAGGAAACCTCACCAATTCAATTTGCAATGAGGATTGCATACAGCTAATAGTGCAGAAGGGTGGGACACCCAATAGCTGATTAACTCCACGCAAGATTTTGATGGGTCTGACAACTAAGGTTCCAATACCATACAATAGATCTTTCCCAAACCAGTGTTTTCTCATATTTGGCCACATACACAGTTGTCCTCTTATCTGCAAATACGTAGGTTCTTGTGTGAATAATACGAATACCAGAACTCAAAAAAAAATAAAATTGAGTAGACCTCATATTGCAAGTGGGAAGACAAAGATTTGAACAAGTGCAAAGCCATTGAGCAATAATTGAAAAGGCATAGTGAAATACACTAGTTTTGCACTGAGAAATAATGGAGAAAATACATAGTAAAATACACTAACCATCTTGCTCGAGGGATGAAACTTGAGTACAATAAACTAAAATAGAATTTAGATTTGATATCTAAATAAAACATAAGCTATAGGAATTTGTTTCAAAAATAGCAGTTTTAGTATTTCTATATAGAAACATGAGTTTTTATCAGGCCTTTGATGTGGAATGTCTACTCTTTTGCATTAGTTGGTATCCCGGAACAATTTAATTATCTAGTATAAATAAGAGGGGACTGCTTCAGATATAGCTATTTTGATTTTTGCACTAATTTTAGATATGTCTATGTTATGATCTTACTGTTACCCTACATGAATTTTTTTTAAAAAAAATTGCAGACAATGTACATAGGTTAGTTGCAACAAGTCAAAATATCATATTCATGATAAGTCATTAATTCACATTAATAGGAAACGAATTTATGATATAGAAAGTATAAGATGGTATTGAGATGTTCGAAGTCCTCCTGTAGATTGTATACAGTATATATAGACATACTTACAAAGAATATTGAAGGTGTGAAGGGTGGACAGATACCAAAGAAAATCTACATTACTGCAATTAAAAGTGAATTTAGAGATTTGAATATTACTATTGATCGAACCTTCAGTAGAGTTCAATGGAGGGGTAACATCACTGTAGTAGATCTCAAATAGTTAGGAATAACATGGCACAATGATAATAATGATGTTGACGTAACATGAAACATAAAGCTTACACGGGTACCAAGTTATTTCAATTAGTATTCCAACTTCAAATATGGAACCACAAACAAATGGAATTGATGGTTTAATATTTTCTGTTGAAGGGCTAATTATCGTCATGGGTTACTTTCACATTGTTGAATTGCATGTCAGGTCATTCCAAAACTTTTTATCAGTTTAACTGATAAATCAAAAAAACATGGTTTAAATACAGTTTCATGTCATGTATCTTCATACAAGGTGGTGTCAATCAGCAAAAAAACAAGGACAATGGGGGAAGCGGAAAAAGAAGAAGAGGAAGAAAAGGTGAAGAAGAAGCAAAGGAGAAAGAATAAAAGGAGGCTTACATAGGTTCCTCCATTAGTTAAAGTGGTTTTTTTTTATATTGGAATAAAACAATACATGGAAAGAGAAGAGAATTCACTCTCTAAAGAAAAGGATAGATGAATGGGTCTAATTGACACGAAAGTATTAACATCTTCAGCACTTGAGGGTTACAGTAGGTCATAATTGATATAGATAGAAAACTTCATGTATAAACTGATTGAAAATCAAAATGGTTGTAGTTGAAAGTGAAAAAAAAAAATTCATATTATTACAATTAGATAACCTAAATGCTATCATGGATTGTAACATCACTAGCGCAAAGCAAAGCAAGGCACATCAGCAATCTAACAGTCCACATCATTTGTTTTCATCATCTAGTGCGCGACAAGCAGAGCAGGATCTACCTATACACAACAGTTCAATAGGAACTACAATCTTCCAAAATTTTCTGCTCTATGGTTAGTCATCAGTGTTGCAGATTATTAACTATCCTAGCCTCTAAGATCATTGTAATCTATCTTGGAGCATCTAAATCTGAACATATAAACTCCACCCAATTTGTGCTCTCGTACATAATTTCTATGTAACCCAACGACTAAACTGATCCTTAAGATGAAGGTAGGAATAATAACGCCACGCCACACCACGCCACACCAGTAGCCGCCCTCCTCCCGACGCACAGCTTGACACAAGTAAATTCAGCCGCAAACCAAAACTCATTCGATATCACAACAACAAAAGGCACAGGGCACATCCCAAAACCAAACACAGACAAAAATTAAACGAAGGGAGAACCCTAAATAGATCCCAGACGCACTACGAACTCAAGCACACGCGTCGGATCAAGCGAGTGATCCACTACACCCTTTCAGAAACATCAAAATCAACACGAGGCATGGAGAATCGATCCTCACAAAACCACGAACTAAAGCAACCAAAAATCACCAACCAGAACGAAACATGACAGCGCGATCGGAATTTACGAAGAGGAACAACGAGAAGGAGAAAGGAATGTCGGAGAAGAGACCCTCGGAGAAGAGCACACGAAGGCAGTCATGAGGGAGGAAGCCTTCGCGAGCATCGCCAGGAGAGATGGGCTTGCGGTGTGCAGGTGAGAAAGGGAAAGGGATCAAAGGGATCAGAGTTGTGGTGGTGGACTGGTGGTGGGTGGGGCAGCGGAAAGTGGACTCGATGTAGCGTAGGGCTTTTTCGGGCGTTTATTTTCACAAGAAAATTATATATATTAAAACGACGTCTTTTTAATATATTTGAACACAGATCCTTTGATTGTAATCTGAGATCCTCTCCTAGTTCATAAGTAAAAGAATAATTAAATTAGATTAGAAGAGATTAATATATAAATTCTTATCTGATCTAATAATACTTTTGATCTTGATAAGAAAGGGATTATGGATTGTAGAGCGAATCCGCTTGAATATTATTTTTTAGTGATTGACTGAAGGGAGAACGAAGTATCTGGTGTTAATTTTTTTAAAATAAGGTTTAAAGTTCAAGTATAATATTTAGGTTTAAAAAAAAGTGAATAATAAAAAAAAAATAACACTAAGTGATTATAGGATACTCGTGAATGAGTGTAGGGTAACAAAATGCTTACTATAAACGCGTTTAACTTTTAGATTTCCTATATATTTATAATTTTACCCCTTTCGTCATCCACTATGGTGTTGCATTCAAATAACTAGGGTTGTAAATAAGTTAAACCAAGTCAAGCTTTACACCCTGTTTAGAAAGGGGTGGAATTGAATTCTTTCGAGAATTGGAATTCAATTCCATCCTTTGGAATAAATTTTTTAGATAGAATTGGTAAGAAATTGAAATTCAATTCAATTCCATTCCCTCAGAATAAATCAGATCTAAAGAGGTCTGATTTGTGATAGGAATTCAATTCCATTCATCCAGGAAGTTAAAATGACTAAAATAGTCATCCTCCATGTGTTTCTCTCCTTTGATAAATGATAAAATGGTAAAAATATAAAAATTCAATTCAATTCTGATAGATTTCAAATCAAGGAATTCAATTCAATTCTATAACTCATTCCAAATCAAGGAATTGAATTCAATTCATGATGAAATTCAATTCCTGATGGAATTTAATTCAATTGCATTACTTAAAAACTTTCCAAATGGGATGTTAGGGTGTTCAAACTTATTTGATAAAGTAACCGAGCCAAATTGAGCTGAACCAAACAATTGAAATGATTATTCAAACTTAACTTGGTTTATTTTTTTATGAGCTTGAGCTTAGTTCAAGCTTGGCTAGTTTGACTTGAGCTTAATTCGTTTAGATATTATTGAGCTCTCAATTCAATTTATTTGATTATTTAAAATTTTTACGCATTTGATTGATTATTGAGCTTGATAATTCAAATTTATTTGATCATTTTAAAATGTTCTTTGTTTATTTAGCAAGTGGTCATTCACAAACATTGTTCATAAACATTATACATTAATGTTGTTCACGAACATTAACAGGCTAAACATATATATTCAAGATTATTTGTTTTATTTAACGAGTTATTTAATTATATTATGTGTATTGAACTAACATAAATAAACTCTTATCAAATCGAAAACTAAACTTATTCACAAACGTTTAATTCATTTACAACTCTACGAATAACAGCATCACATGGTACTAGATTTAAAAAATAAACATCATAGTGATGTTGCATTTCAAAAGTCAATACAATTGCGGTGTTAATTTCCAAAATACAATTAATAACATTACAGTATTGCTGATTTTAGGATTTATGCAGCATGCACCCAAGTAATGATGTTCTTTGAAAATCAACACTACGTGATACTATTTGTTGGGGACCTATTCGGAGCTAGTGGAGGGCGAATGACTCCGATAGCTTCGTTGTTGATGAGTTGCAGCTGAGTAGACGTGACAAAACACTCGACCAATGCTAACACCGAGATTTACTTGGTATTCACCTCAAAATGAGATAACTAATCCAAGGATCTGACTCTCTCTCACACATCCACTATGAAACACCTCATTCCTGGTAACAACCGGAGGTGGAGAAACCTCTTACAACTCCAAACACAAGATAATACAACTCAAAATAAGAAATCAAACCCTAAATACAAATCGAACACGATTTTACACTTGGAACCTTGATTTCCTTGAGCTTCTCTTGCTTTGAATGCCTCTTGAAGGTGAAAAGTGCAACAACACTTAGCTTCAAGATATGACCGTGAATCATTGGAGAAGAAGAGGAAAGGAGAAGAGCTCATTTTCACCGTCGCAACTCTCGCTGTTTGTAAACCTGCGTGTCACAACAATAATATCTGGATCGATCAGCTGATCGATCCAGGCACATTCTGTGCTTTGTCACAGCAGCCTGGATCGATCCAATGCTTTTATGTGCTCTTCGCGCGAAGCACGCGAGCACAACTCCCCGATCGATCAATTGATCGATCAACTAATAGATCCAGCACCTTTCTGTTTCCTCGTGACTTCGAGAAAATGTTGGCCAATTGATCAGCTGATTGATTGGTCATGTCTAAACTTGGCTGAAACTCAAGTTTAGACCACTTTGCCCAAAATTTGGTCACACGTGACCAGTCAGGACTTTCTCATGCATAACATCTGGTTAACCGTGACCTACTAGGACTTTTCACCAAATGTGTGGTCAAACCTTTGACCTACTTGGACTTTTCTCTACGTGCCAAGTGTCTCGTTATCCTTGACCAATTTGGACTTCTCTTTTGTGCTAAGTGTCCAATCATCTTGACCCACTTGGACTTACCAAACACAGATATCCGGTCAACATTGACCCACCTGGATTTCTTCTGTCTGACTTACTCACTAGAACTTCCAGTCTGCATAGCTTTACTCACTAGGATTTTCACCAGACTTCACTTACCTGTATTCCTATCACGTAGTTTCACTCGCTAGAATTTTTGCACTGCCTGACTTCACTCGCCAGGACTTATCATCGCCTAACCTCCAATTAGGACTTTCCAGTCAAGTATCCGGTCAATCTTGACTTACTTGACTCCTATTCGATAATCTCCTAGATAGACGGTTGCA
>JBAMIE010000098.1:2039271-2054479 GCA_037177295.1 Kaempferia parviflora
TTCTCCTCCGCCTCCAAAAACTCGGGCTTCTTCCCCAAGCGATTCCTCCAGGTCTGCCTCCTCCTCTTGCAAATCCACACCTAGGTTCCTAAGTGCTGTTTTTATTCTGAATCGTGTTGTCCGCGAAGCTATTTTCTCCCGATTGCAAAAGATCCATACCACTTTTCTTTGATTGTTTTCATTCGGCTACTCTATTTCCTTTTTTTCCGACATTATCTCAAGCATGGCGAGGTTGAGTGATTAAAACTGAGAGCCAAACAAGTTAATAAGAATCTCAGTCTTTTTCTCTCGTATTAGATGTATGAATATTTCGCTAGGTAGCTTAGCGTGATTGTAATGTATAAATAAATTTTTTATTTATTGTTGCTCCTGATACAATTATGATGTTGCTTGTGTGTGATGCTTGATAAAATTCCAACCAATTGGCATTCTTCTTTCAATTTTGATCTAATCTGAAAAATATGATATGCCACATTGTTAAAAAATGTAACTAAATTTTTTAAAACTAACTGAATTTTTTAATAAAAATTTAATAAATTAAATCAATAAAACATTCATTAATTAAGTAAAACTTAAAATAATAAAAAAATTAATAATAATAAAATATTAGAAGATTTAAATAAAATTGAAATCAACAATTTTTATTTTAATTAATTCGATTTAATTGGATAAGAAGTTCAAAATCAAAATAAAATCGAATTAACTAAACAAATTGATTTTATATTTTATGGAAGAAGGGTAAAATAGTAAAATTATAAAAATTCAATTCAATTCTGTTATTTACTATCTCATTCAAAATTAAGAAATTCAATTCAATTCTGTTATTTACTGACTCATTTCAAATCAAAGAATTCAATTCAATTCCGGATGAAATTCAATTACTGATGAAATTCAATTCAATTCTATCACTTAAAATCATTCCAAACAGGGTGTACAAATTCTAAAATTATTTTAACAATTAATTTAATATTTACAATGTAATTTAACAATTATGATTATAAAAATTAAATATCATTATTATTATTTTTTACTTTTAAATCCCATGATTTTCCCCTAATTGCAGATGGCAAATTAGTTACTCCAACGGCATGTTCCCTCATAATTTTTTAATTTCCATTTTTAACCCTTCCCCCCTTTCAAGCCCGTCGGCGGCGAAGGGTTTCCCACTGTCCATCCAGTCCCACCTCTCCTCCCTCTTCCTCATCTACCGCCGACTCCAACTCCTCCCCTTCCTCTTCTCCTCCTCCTTCCTGTTCCCCGTTTGTTACCGAACTCCTTCCCCTTCTTCCTGCATCGTCAACTGGCCACTCTTCGAAGATAGTGCTAGGTGTTCGTCATGCTCCCTTCGGTCATTTTCGCCGTCAAGTCGATGTCTACCGTCGAGATCGTTGATCAACACATCTGTACGAAGTGCCACTTCTCGGTGCCACGGATGTCTTCAAGATGCTGAGGATTATGCTCCTGAGAAGGTCTAACTAGAGTGCAATCGGTATATACCTTCTTACTATCAATATTGTCCGTAGTTATTATTATTCTCGAACTCAAATCCATCCTCTTCGTCGATTTCTTCTTATTTGAAGGGAAAAGTTTTGATTTTATATTTTTTTCCTGCTTCCATCTCGGTTTAGTTTTCCATCAGTTTATCACTTAACTTTTCAAAGAGATACACACGTTGTCAAAGAAGATATTTTTGACGAAGTTTTGCTGAACGTTTGATCAGAATCATTGTGTTGATGACATCATTATAATCTTGTTTCTCTGCTAATCTGAACTCTCTTCCTTGCTAAATTTCTGTTGTTAATTTCATTAACTTCATATTTATTCTTTATTTCGAGAACTTGGTTGTGGATCAGAGAGAAATTTAATTAAGAAAATGCATCTTAAATTTGGCTGAACTAAACATTGTATGGTGGTCTAGATCTTCCTAGAAAGAATGCAACTGCATTTTGGATCTCACGAGAACTTCACTTCATTTGCTCTACAATTTAAGCATTGCTTTCGAAGTTTTATCTGTAGATATCTCATGCCATTTGGAACTATCCATATCAGTATGTATGAAGTACAGCATAAGTCTTGAAAAAAATAATATTATTTTTAGATATAATTAAAATGATTATGTAAAATAAAGAATGAAAACTTAGGTGCTTTATATAGAGAATAGATGATTTCTTTTTAAAGAGGTTAATGCATCAAAAGTAGAAACTTTTATTGGACTGAATAGGAAGTACACTCTAATTACTGTCAATCTAAGAGGACCAAAAACAGTAAACATAAACTTTCTATCGTTTTAATCTAATGGTATTGTGATTATAATTGTTCATACTTATATAAATAGTACTAATGTGGCAAAAGTTCATCAGTTCACCCGGAATCCCTAACGCTCCACACGACCGGTCCCACAACCATATGTAGAGAAATAAATCGCAGTTGCCAACTGCGTCATCCCGTGGGGACCATATAAATAGTACTAATGTTTATATTGATCATGATGTTCAAATTGAGTCTAAATTATAGCCCAACATCATTATTGATTGTTGTAATCTTCCGGGCTATAGCAAAAATTCGGCACTCAATGATATTCAAATAACATTAATCATCTTACTTTGTTTATTTTTATGATAGTTATGATGATGCTTTTTTTCCTATTCTAGACATGTATAATTGGATGCTTTTAAGTTGTTTATTATAGATTTTTTTTCCCTTTTCAACCACCCTTTATCTCATCTTGCTTCATAAACCAAGTAGGCTTATTATGTTGGAATAGTGGTTATTGAGGTGATTCAACCTTCGGTAGTGATAGAGTGTGTATGAGCAAATAAGTCAGCATTCTACATTTTGTACAGTTTGTGTTTGCAGTGTTATCTCACTCTGATCCACACCAAATTCCTCTTCCTCAACAACTTTTTCCCACCAAGATATTTGATCCGATAATCTTTCATGTCAAGATTTTAAGGGAACCAAACTATAGGAGGAGAAGTTTTCTCAGTTCCTAGTTCTTCCTATGTGAATATTAACAACAGAGCAAGTGGAAATTTGCCAGTGTATGCAACTCTTCTTGTACCCAAAATCTCCCTTTCAGGTTGATCTATAATTTCTCTTGATGCCCTCCAATGCAAAATGAGCATTCCTTTGGTGAATTGTCTACTAAGGTTTTGATCTTTGTTTCTAATGCTAATGGATCTGTTGCTCAGTTGCTTTCATCATGCTTCATTAGTTTTGATGACTTTCATATGACGTTATTTTATTCTTTATATAACTTTGCTAGTGAGATTTTAAAAATGGGAGGAAGAAATTACAGAGTATGGTGGCCACAACATCTCTTGACCTCCACGTCCAGTTCTGGCCTGTTGCTCTTTGGTTGGTTTATGGATTCTATAGATTCTATTGACATTGTCGTAGCAACTGCAATTCCTTCAGAAATTCCTATTCAGACTAATATTGAGGTCAGGGAAATGCTTGAATGTTACTTGTGCACCTTCAGTGTTTCAGCAGATTTTTTTTAAAGAGTATGCTTCTATATGCTGATATCTAATTATGTAAGTTGAACTTGGGATCCGAGATGCGACAATGAAATGATTAAGATATGAATGATTGCACAAATTTTGGACAAACAGGTGTCTTAACTTTGTTCATTTGAGTCATTTGTAATGCAAACTTTGGGAGCTCTTGAGAAACTTATGCTTAGCATCTAGTGTACTAATACCATCTCCTGTTGTCCGTGTCCCCTTCCATATTTTTTTTTTTTTTTTGTAATTTTTATGATTTAAAGGAGAACAACTACTAGGCCTTTAGGCTAAGTAATAGTTTGTTTTAATGTTTTCCTAATTTTGTAAATATGCTATTCGTGGGTGTATACATGATATACCTTCCATGTGATTTTCTTAGCTTTGCATTTATTGCTGCAACGATTGATTGTCCTAGAATAAGAAACTTGGTTGCTAGTACCAGGAAACACATACTGGATATCTCATTCTTAATTTTTGTTAGAGTTTCATATCAATAATTTTGGTAGCTCTTGTTAAATAGTTTGGAGTTTAAGTTTGAGTTTAATATTGGATATAGAGAAATTATCATTCATATCCACCAAGCAGTAGTCTCACCTATTAAGGGTATGCTAACTCATTAATTTGTTAAATATTTTGTCTGAAGGAAGATTGTCATCTATGACATAGTCACCTATTTTTCATAAAATATGCACTTTCTTATTATTGTCAAAAAGGTATAATATTACCATTCTTGGGTTAGAGTTTAGAACTATGTTAGTAGTTTTTACCATTGGAAGAATTCATTCCCATGACTAGTAGATTGTTACAGTTCATTCTTCTCATGGTTGTTGTACTGACGTTTTTAAAACTTCACTTTCTAGAATTGATTATGTTATATTTGTTTAGGAAATCTTTAAATCTGTCAATCAAAAGATGCCAGTGAGACTGAATGAATCCTCCACATTTTCTCTTCTGGGATATTGCGTTACTGATTTCACTGCTGGCAAACTGAGACCTAATCAGAATGATAGGTGTCTCTTAAGAAAACAGTTTGATGAGGAATGCTATAAAGAACTAAAAGCTTGTCAAATTAATGGAACATGGAACTGTGATTGCATGGATTTCATAGAACCACACTTCCTGTCTTTGGTGAGATGCAATAACTGGATTTTTATGCTATGTAAGGCCCAAAGTATCCTATATAAAAGGAATCAACAGCTTCCGTGCCTGCATCATGTGCATCAAAATGGTGATTTATTGTCTCCTCTTCATGTCCACGTATGTAAGTCAGGAAAAACTCCCTTTTTTATTTCTTATATGTGATTAATTGCCATCCTATATCTCCCAAAAGTTTTACCTTTTTTTTTGTGTTAATTCCAGATAATAATATATGAAGTCCCAACCTATGGTACAAGTCATGTTTCTTTGAGTTCCTGGTATTCTCGTGAACATGTTGATTTGCTGTCACAGAAGCCAAATTGGGTGAAGGAAATTTATAAGAAGCCTGTAGTCATTAATTTGGTATGTGAATTACTTTCCTTTTGTATTTTGCATTTTTAATCTTTTTGTTTTTTCCTCCTCAACTTATGTTTGTACATCATTAATTTATTTGTTTCAGGAGACAGTTCTTTTGGCACTCAATTGCTCAAATGCTGCCAAAACATTCTTTTGGCAAATGGAAAGCACTCGTAGTCCCGTGATTAGCATCTTCTCTGTGTCAAAGTAATACCCTTGGCATTTTTTTTTGCAAACCCCAACCTGTGTTCTTACTTTCTTTTATCATTCTTATTTTCTGCTGCTACTCATTTAGAATGCAGATGAGGGTGGCATCCATCATATGGCACATGGTGGCAGCAATTGTAGCTTCTATCTCCACAACTATGTATATATTCCTTCAATTTTTACATATACCCTTGAGTCATGGACCGGTCTTGTTTATATTATCAAAGATGTTCATGCATACATGCAAGAATGTGCACATTCGTAGTTGTCAGTTTCTGTACTGGCCAATTTTTCTTCAAGCCCCCAGTATCGGGTAATGAGAAATGCTTAAGCTGAAATTCTTTTTAATTTTTCTGAGAGTTTTTCTTATCTTATGATGATTATCTTTCCAGCATTGCCCATTCAAGTGTCGAACATTCTCACAAAGCTGCATTAAGGAAGCACTTCATGTGGTCTAATGTTTTGATGGATATTACCTTTGGGATTGTTCTTGGAATCCTATTGTTGGCCAATGTTGAAACTATTTGTTCTTGGATTTTGGTTATTGTCCATCAAGTAACAAATGACCTGTTGCGCTCAGGTTCTGTATGGTTAATGGGTGTCCCAGCTGGTTTTAAACTGAATAATGAGCTAGCAGAGTTTATTGGCATAATTTCTCTTAATGCAATCCATGTTTTTTCTACCCTATGGTCCTTTATGGGTGCTTTTTTGCAAAATTATATGCACGTTCTTGCACTCTTGGGGATAGTTTTTGGCCTGACTGTACCAGTGGCCTTGTGCATTGATTTGCTTAAGCTTGCAACACATCATATTTATATTCTGCATTGCCTTATATCTTTTCTCTATTCACAGCAGATTCAGGCTTTAGCTTCCTTATGGCGCCTTTTTCGGTAAGTTTTTTTTGGAATATGAAACTATTTCCTAAAATTTTGGTTGATAATCTTACCTTCTAAAGTATGCTGTCCTTTGGAACAATTATGGATATGAAACTTGAATGTTTTGTTTTGTAAGAGTTCTCCATGTATTTTCTGAAATGAGCTTGTGGCAGTTTGTCAATTCTTCTCGTAGAAATATAGGGAAAGGAGAATATTCTAGTGCTTTATATAGTATTATTTCATAAAATACTATATGGATACATATGGACTTGTGATAAAATCCAGCTAGAACTAATAGATGGGACTAATCTTATTAATCTAATACCTCTTAACAGTCCTTAAGATGAGCATAGATACTATGTCTGCATTGTTACTCTCACAAGAAGAATATGATAATAATAAAATGAGAAACTTTCTATTTGCAAGAAGATAAAATAAAATTTAAGAAGTTAATTTTTAGATCTATAAGCTCTTGAAATGGTTGGAGCATACCAAATGATTTAGTGAGCTAGGTTGGTAATGGCAGTGCTTACATCTATAAGGTGTGGTCACCATCAGGTTGTTGAATAGCGAGCAAAGGCTTTGCAGTGGATTGTGGACAAAGGCTGGTAGTGGTGGAGCTTGTGCCCCTTGAAAGTCTTTGAAGTGAGCAGAGGCATGTAGTTGGGTTGCAATTGGAGGCTAGTAGTGGTGATGCTCTCTTTTGCCTAGTTTTGGCATTGCTTTCAAATCTCTAAGGGGAGAACCTCTCCTCTATGATCTATGGGGTCTCGTAGACCTTCTTGGCGAGCAAGCAGAGCTCACGAGAGGTGCACGAGTGGTGTGTGAGATATGTTTAAAAATAGCTTTCGCTGTCACAAGTATTGACCTATGGCTTTAAAATTTTAAATTTAATTGTTCTTTGTCTATATGAAACTTCAATGACCACTAATTGTGAGGCAAATAGGGTATGTATAACTAGTCATTCAACTAATTTCCTATTTACAGGTACTTAGATTCTTGTTGTATTAGATGGATTTTCCTGTTATTATTTTATTCAGCCAAACTGTATCCGTAGGTTCAAGGTCATTAGAGTTTAATGATTGGTTATTCAGATGACTTCTTAACTGCTTTTCTTTGGCAAATGTGTCAGGAAATTTTGTTTATGCAAGTTATGAGCATTCTATTTACATTAACGGAGTATAATTGTGAACCATTTAACAATCGCTGATAATATTTTTTATTTTATTAGGACAGTGCTATTGTTGAGTTTGACAATAGTTTTTGCCATTCATTTTTCCTAATTAAGACAGATTTTTGCAAACTTTCCTTTCATGATTGAATGCCCTGCATTTTTCTTTGGAACAATATATACATGGATTTGAGATAGCTTTCAGTCCTAAATTATGTTGTGGGATATAAGTCCTACTTGGCTTGGTGCTTATTTAGAAGATGTAGCGATTTAAAATTAGTCTTACTCTCCGAGTAAGAAGTTTAGTATGACTTGATTGTCTTCTGACTTCCGAGTCTGTTATGTTTCGTTTGAACTCCCAATGCACTTTGATTATCATTTATTTGAATGTTCTAAAAATGACTGGAAAACCCAATAAATAAAGACCATGGCCTATGAATGATTCTTAAATATTTAGTCAGAAACTAAACTTGTGGTGGGTTTCTCAAAAGACCAATGGAAAGGTATTGTTGATGGTGCACAATAACATACTCTGAATTTTCTGCAACTTGGATGTCGAGTTTGTGCTTGATGTTACATGTAGCCTTTGAAGCGAATGACCCTTTTCGGATGTTGGCTTTTAGACCTTCCTTGAACCTATATCACTCACTTTCATTACTATTTCTTAGTATGTCATCTCTTAAAGGATACCAATATGACTAAATTCTTAATGCTAGAAAAGTTTTTTACATTTTGAATATATCTAACTTATTTAACTTTATCTGTTGTAATTTTCTAGATTCATGTAGTGATTCACAATGTGGATCCATAGATTGTTTATTTAGCTTTCATTGTAGTTATTCCTCATCTTTGTGATTTTCATTTTTAGTTTCTTGATGAACTGTACATTTTTGTGCACTGACAGTGGACAGAAGCGCAATCCACTTCGGCAACGCTTTGATAGTTATGACTACACAGTTGAGCAGCATGTTGTTGGTTCTCTTCTGTTTACACCACTTCTGTTGCTTATTCCAACCACTTCTGTGTTCTACATTTTCTTCACAAGTTTGATTACAACCATTATTTTCCTGACCATCATACTTGAGATCAGTATTTCACTGCTTCATGCTACTCCCTATGCTGAGATATGGATTTGGATTATGATAAGGAGGAGATTTCCTTCTGGAATATGGTTTGAAGTATTAGATTGTGATAATGGAATTATTGGTGAAGTTAATTCGCATACTTGTTTGGATGGAAGGCAGTGTGATTCCTTTCTTGGTGGAGAAACAAGCTCTTTGGTTTCACTACTTTGCAGTAATTATGCTACAATAGGTAACAAATTAACATTTTCAGTTGTCTTCTTCTCTGGAAAAATATGGACAATGGCTAATCTACCTGTAGTTTTATGAAGTCATTGCTTTGACCAGAACTAGTTTTTAGATTTCTTGGGTATCCACTTTGTGTCTAGTAGACATCAAGTATACAGCTATCTAACATCACAGCAAACTGTTGAACACAAAAATCGATCATGTCTAATAATTACTAAATGAAACTTAAAACTGTGTCATGCATTTATTTTTTCCATATAAACTCTTTCCTTTATCTTCTAAATAATCTGGGCCATCAACCCATAATATATGGTGTGGACTAATAGTTTTTATTGAGTGTATCTGTTGGGGGGAACTTTTAAGTATTTATATATGAAACTCTGTGTTAGGCATTAAACAATTTTCTCTGTGTTATTACTAAAATTTAGATTACAGTGAGTGTCCTATTAAAAAAGTGGAAGAGTAAATGGCAGAGGAACATAATCAACCTTTTACTACAAATGTTTTGGCCAAATACTGCCATTTCTTAGTTGATCATAGCAGCAAGTGAACTTTGGCACATTAAACTAGTTGTCTACTACCTTTGCTTGCTGATACATATAATATGTGAAATATTTATTTATATATTTAACAATCATTAGGGAATAGAACTGTGGATGATTCTCATTCAAGCTTGCAAAAAGTTGTTCTCATCACAAATAATGGTAGAATGCAATATGTGTTGCCTAGAAGAATGTGCCAGTATGATTACCTCTTGAAACCGTGCATTCAGTTATTACATTGTAATGAATACAATTGAGGGAGTGAAAATTTGGTAGGAATTTAATTAATTGGCAGTGGTTCTTTTAAGCAGTTGTATCTTCATAATGGTGTGTATCTTCATTAAATAGGTTTAGTGATTATTTGACCTTTTCTCAAATTACCTCTATAAAATTTGCTTAACAGGAAAATGAGTTACTTGGCCAATGAATATCACCCATTTGATTTGAGTACTAGAAAAGTTTTAATTTTATAAAATAAAAAATAATAACTTGCATAAAAATATGTTTGGTTTCAAATTCATAAGAGAATAATTTTGTAAAGTATTTGACAATATAAAAGAATAATCTTGTAGGTAAAAATAAAAATTTAAATTCATACAGAAATAAATTATTTTTATAAAGTATTTACATAGTAGAAAAATAGTTGCAACAAATCTAAGTTTATAGAAAAATAATTTTACAATCTCTAGTGATTGTCCAATTAGTAAATGAAAATTTAACTATACAAAATAAGAAATGATTATTTCTATAAAAGTAGAAGATTAAATTTAAATGTATAATTTTTTTATAATTTTATAAATTATTTAACAAAAATGAAAAAGATAATTATTTCTATCAATAGTGGAAAATTTTCTATGATTATGGGTAATTTGGAAAAAAAATTGGGGTGCTCTTTTGATGGAAAAATAAAAAGAACTCCTAAGAAAACTAGAGGCGCTCTTTTGATTTATTTTTTCATTAGAAATTAAATTTTTTAGGTCCCCCATTTCCCATTCCTCTCTTGTTGTTTATCTCTTGTTGTTCATTAGAAATTGAATTTTTTGATTTTGCATCGTGATGTAAGAACCCAAATTTCTTCTCCTTGCTCCTTTTCTTTCCCATCCCCTTCTCTCTTCAGTTCTTTTTCTTTACCATATTTCTATTCAACTTTCCTACTCACAAAGTCCCCATACTTGTTCCAGTTGTTATGCCACGTACACCATCAACAGTCTTTTTTACCTTTTTGCCACTGTCAATTTACCTTCATCATTTGCCTCAGAGTAGAAAACTACTCCCTGCCTTAGTTGCTTGATTTCTTCCTTTGCTCCTATCAGGTACTATCATCGTATCACACCCTTGCCTTCAGTTTCAGATCCAGGCATGTGTTAAGATCTGTGGAACTTTGCCACAGCGAAGTACTCCATGGTCCATGGATGTTTCCTTTACCTGTTGTTCTGCCCTATCACCGCCACCACACATGATTATCACCTTTCAAGACCATTGTTACCCATGTCATGTCCTCTTTCCTCAGACAGCCTAATCTGTTTGTGCTCAATTCTTCATTGAACCTCAACTTTGTTTGGACCTCTGCTTCATTACACCTTGTGAACAACCAACACAGGAGCACTGAATCAAGTAGCACTTGTGCCTTTTTCGAAATCTTAATTCTAATTTCTAACAATGGGACTGATTTGACATGCTTCCTCAAGAGGCTACCACTTTTGTCATTAATTTCTTTTTTGTTCTTTTTGCATAAGCACTTCATGCTATATCTAGTGGTATTTGTCAGTATCTTAGGCTCCTTTTATCATTATGTGGTTGCAAACTTTCTTTGAATTATATTTTCTTATGAACATGATTAACTTTTTCTAATATGCACCACCATGTTCACAGGTTTTTTAAAAAAACTCATTTTATTCAGTATGTCATTTTTTTAAAAAAATGTTATTTAAAACAGAAGACAATGGAAATTCCTACTTGAAAATGGTTAATATTACTTTTCTGTAGGATTGACTCCTAGTCCTAATTTTGTGTCGCAAATATGTTTCAGGACAAGTCATTCTGCCTTACTACGTAGGTATATTTAATGAGGTTACTCCATCCTTTTTTACATCCCTGGCACATGGAATTCTCAGTGGGCAAAGGTGATGTGCTTCACAACTTTTCCTAATCCTCTCTTTGAACACACTGTTACTCTGGACTGAAAATTTTGATGTTCTTGCAGATTCCCATCAACACTAGGTACTCGTCTGCCTTCTACTATGCCCTGGATGCAAATCGCCTGCAAGGAATATTGGAAGCTATGCTACACTGCAGTTCTTTCAAGTAGATTGTAATGTTCCAACCCCAAAAATCAGCAACATCTAACGGATCTCGCATTAACCTTAAAAACCTGTTCCGCCATCTGTTGATTGATTCTTTTAGACTAGTCTTTCGTCTTTCATATTTGCTTTGTTTTTTTCCTTTCATTGGATTATATACCAATATCTACTTTGTAGTTGAATTATAGCGTTTTGGTATGAGTTTGAAATCATTAGCCGAGCTATTATATGTCAAGTTCAACTTATATACAATGTCTTTTCGCCTACATTTAGATATGCCAAAATGTTCTGTCAATCAAACTCTTAATGCACATCTTTTTGTTTCTAGATATCTTTAGTTTCTAAATATTATAGTTAATATAAAAATAGAAGTGTATTCTGTAGGATATATGTTAATTATGATAGTAATTTGTTTATGAGTATTCTCATAGCACAATTTTAGGAGGAAAAAATGTGTAAAATTTTAATTGTTAATAATTATCTGCTTCGATTTTTAAATAATGAAATACCTCTGTTTAGTTCATACTCCACGCAGTCTCTGCTTCATTAGAAATACGATTTTGAGGCTCCCAAGGGTTAACCCAGTTGGTAGAGACTAGGGGTGTAAATAAGCTGAGCTCGAGCTTGGGTCGGCTTGAGCTTGAGAAATTTGAAAAGGCTCAGCTCGGGCTCAAGCGAGTTTATAACTTTGGGCTCGAGCTACTTAATCACATGCTCGAGCTCGGCTCGAAAAATTAAATTAAAATGAATACACGCTGCTGCAAAGGGTGATATTCGAATCTTTAACCACATAAAAATTTAACGAAACCCTCTAGCCACAAGAACTTACAGAACTTTTTACTTTTATTTAAGGTAATATTTATTTTAAATATACTAAGATTAAATTATTCCGGCTCAAAAAAAGTTTGACGAGCCTTTGAACCAATAATAAATGGACTTGAGCTCGGCTCGAATGTTAAATGAGCCGGTTTGAGCTCGGCTCGAGCTCCAGTCGAGCTTTGACCGAGTTGCTCACGAGCGGTTTGCGAACGACTTAGCTCATTTGCACCCCTAGTAGAGACTTGGGAGAGTGGCGGTAGTGGCCCGTGATCGATTCTCACTAAGGAGGGTTTCGCAGCTTTCTCATACCTTTGCCAATTAAATTTGTACTGAACCTCTTCCCAATACTGTGGATCAATTGTGGGGTATGCTAACGTGACGGTTCACTTTTTTTTTTTTTTTTTTTCATCGTAAAAATACCATTGATTCTGCGACGACATGCGCTTAAACAGGCCCTTCGAATTGCTAAGCCATGGGCTGAAACAGGCTGCTTTTTATTGGGCCTTTCCGGACCCGTGCCTTCTAGGGTTCCATCTCGTCTCGTCTCGTCTCGTCATCCGGGCCTTGGCGCATCGCCATTAATGGAGAGCTGAAACCCGTCGCAACCATCGTCGAGAAGCGTCTCCCACTAGCGAGGTCGATGAGTTCTTCCGACTTCAATGGATGTCTCCCCGTTGACCTCCTCGTGCAGATCTTCGCGCGGCTGCCCGTCAAATCCCTCTTCCGATTCAGGTCCGTCTGCAAGATACTCTGTCGATTGCCCTTCGAGAAGCACTTCATCGAGCTATACTTCCGGACCGCCCCTAGAGATCCCATCTTGCTGCTGGAATACCCCGAGTCCGGCGCATTCCTCACCGTCGACCGATTCCGCGACGTCTCCCCCCTTTCCCTTGGCTTCTTGAACGATAAGGTCAATATCAGGGCCTCTTGCAACGGGCTGATCTGCTGCTCCAGTGTCCGGAACCGGGGCCTCTACTACGTCTGCAATCCCGTCACCCGTGAATTCCGAGAGCTGCCGCGAACGAGGGACAGACCTCTCACTCGGTGCCAGCCGGAGTACGAGGCCACCCTCGTCGGTTTGGCGTTCGATCCCTTTTCTTGGAACTTCAACGTCGTTCTTGCTGGTTTCTACCGCCTGTTCGGCCACCGGCCACGGGACGATTTCGTCTGCCAGGTGTTCGACTCACAAACCAATTCCTGGAGCCGATCGGTTTCATCGATGAACGACGAGTTCACCCACATGAACCGATGCCAAGTCGTTTTTTCCTGTGGCTTGCTGCATTGGCTAACGCAAAGCTGGTCTCACCTTCTCGTCTTCGATCCCAAAAGCGGCGTCTGGAGCAAAATGTCACTGCCGGGCGAGGTGCTGATGACAAGGCCCGGATCGAGGCTCTATCTCCTAGAGCTGGAAGGCTCGGTATCCGTAGTTCAGATCACCGGCATGTTGATGAACATTTGGGTCCTAAACAATCATTGCACTGAACTATGGACTCTATTCGATACAGTTCATCTTCGGTGCATCAAAGTTCTCGCAGCGAGTATATTTCCCATCAGCTTGTCGAGAGATGTCATCTTCATGGCCACGCAGAAGAAGATCATGATCTACAACCTGAAAGACAAGGTGTGGAGGGAGTTGTACAGTGTGAATGGCCCCGTGACATATCCATTATGGTTCTCAGCTTATGGTTTCCGAAGCACACTCTTCCCCTGTCGCCATCTCCGAGCTTTGTAGTATCTTCCAATCTGTTGTGATTTGTTCGATTGATTAAACTGCATGCCGTGTACATATATACACTCCTCCGCTTTGTTACCATCATTGTTTTCATGGATGTTCAATTTTTTTGTTCACTGTAATTCTTCCAAATAGTTTGCATTCTTGAGGCGCTGATAAGTAAGGCGATTGGAGGCCAAATGTTTTGTTTGGTTGTTGCAATTGATGAACATTGTTCCTTTGCGAGGTTCAAATCTTGCATAATAGCTGTCATTTGAATGATGCTTTGTATAAGAATGGCAGTGAGTATCGGCAAAAACCAATTCCACAATGTTCTTCAGTTTCTCAAGCGACGAACTTCTTCCTTTGCAGTTTGAAGCATTTTGTGTGAACCCATGTAAAAGCATAGAATCCTTAGCTTTCCGTCCATGTTTTTTATCTGAATAACAGTCATTGAATGCAAAATAAATAAATTAACTAAGTTATAGTGAGATATTATTTTAACTAAGTTATCACTTAAATAAGTAAAATTAAAATGATATAATATCACTGTTTAGAAGATAGTTGCTAGCATCTACACATATTGTGAAAGTATATTGTAAAAACTAGCTTCTATACGGTCGCTAAAAGCTAATTGTTATCTTCTACGTTGTAGAAGCTAGTAATTGTAGAAGTTAGCAACCTAACTTTTCTACATGTTTGAATGTCAAAGAGTATTTTGAATAAATCATTTGACTTAAATTAGAAATGAGGTTTACATTTGACGAAAACATAAATGACAGGTGTCTATTTTATTTTTGCCCAATTTATTATTTAAAAAAAAAAAAAAGAAGTCAAAGAGAGTTTCGTTTATTATTCATTTTTTGAAAAGATTCCTTGATTTCATAAAATAATTAGACCATCCTCTAGTGCACAAAAAGTAGATTAGAGGATAGTCAACTTACAATTGCAGTCGGATAGTAACCGCGATCCGATCACAATTGATTGTGATCCCCCCTAGGTTGTAGTTTGGGGTAGAGCGGGTAGCCGGAGGTCGCCCAAAGGCCACCAGTGGTGGGCGCATGGCCAGGCTGCTGGGTGCCGAGAGGGGGCAGCCTCTGACCACCTGCTCCGACCCAAACTACAACCTGAAGGGGAAGGTGAGCCTTAGGAGGGATTACAATCAATTATGATCAAATTACGATCATGATTCTACCGTAATTATAGTGTGAACCATCTCTTGGTCCAAAAGGTGGACCGGGAATCCCTACACTAAAATAATATGTTTTAAAAA
>JBAMIE010000098.1:2067194-2078008 GCA_037177295.1 Kaempferia parviflora
TTTAATATTAAAATTTTAATTTGATCGAAAGTGCTCGTCTCCTACTTTCGATGTGAGCTCCTCATTGCCCTAATTTCGCCGATCCCCATCACCCTACATTGAGATCCTCTTCAAGGGTGCTCATTTCCTACACGACCGACGATAGCAGCCTATTCGATTTATCTTCTATTGTGGTAAGTTTATGTTCGACCTGTTTAATTTTTTATTTCCGAACAACTTCACTCTTCTTTCTTGCAGCGTTAGTTCTATTGATTTTGAAGAGTTGGTTGTGCGTTTTATTGCTAAAACGCAAGTAAAACGTATTTGTATTAAATGATTAACCGTAATATTTATTTTTGTATTATATTTTTAAAATATGCATGTTATTCAATTCTTTATTTTATTATATATTTTGTAGCTTTATTAAAAAATGTTGATCACATTTTAAAAGGAGAATCATATTTTAAACTAATATAATAGTAAGACGATATAAAAGGACCCTTTTTATTGAATCTCGACTCAGGCCATCAAAATCTCAGGTACGGCCCTGCATAATTTTTCCATAAAAAAATCCATCACATCAACGTCATTAAAATGTATGAATCATGAAAGGGCCGCAATTTGACGAGTTAAGGGATTAGCTCAATGGAAAAGGGAGTTGAGAGACGATATTTTTATACCAACTCTCTTCTTAAATTAATTTGGGACACTAATTAAACTTGGAGTTAATAAAATATATGCATTCAAAGAAAGAAAGCACAACTCATTCACCCATTTGTATTGTGTTTTTAGTTTTTTTCCCTTAAGTTGTCCCTGCTAAAGAATTTTCTAAATTACTTTTTAATTATAAGTAAATCTTTTACTAATAGTAGTTCATAAGTTGACTTATTTAATCAAATTTAACATAAGTTAAGACACGTATTATGATATTTAAATCCATTATAATATTCTTAGACAGAATTTAATTTTATCACTCCTCCAAATAAAAAACTCCTACAACTAATAGGACATAATAATTTTTTTTTTGGTTTAAATAATAAGTATCTGTTTTATTTGGGTAGGTTAGATACAAAAAGAAACATATCAAAATACTATTTAAAAAAAATCAGCCATCCAATAGTTTTGTTGGCATATTTTAAATTTGTACAACACTATATAAAAAATAATAATTCTATCATTTCTACGAAGAATAATTAGCCATTCAATATGTTTATAATTAACAAAAAAACGCCACCCAATTCATTCTTATGTTTCACAATTCCAAATAATTCCTATCTATACAAACCCGTTCAGCTACACAACCAATCTAGTCACTCTGTTGAATTTCATGCAAAACCATGTATCACTAGTGACAATGCAGATCTTGTCATAAACAAGACGCCTAGTAACAAAATGTGATATTCATATCAATATAAAACTATCTAAAGCAATATAAAATTTATTATGAACTATTCCACAAAAGCTTGGTCCTCAAACAATTAGTTTTTGATAACCAAGCCACCAAGAGAAATGGCCATAAGAAAAAAATGAAGTAGCATAAATGACAGAAATGCAAGGAAACAAAGGTGGAGACACTCCAAATATTTCCCTTAAAGATAAAAAAGAATTGAGTATAAACACACTCAACACTTTGCATCACTTCATGTTGATCAATAAAAAACACTCTAATCCTGGTGAATTCCCTTTTAAGCAAAGTTCCACAAAACACCAATTTCTAAATCCCTCAAAAACTTTGGCAAATAAACTGAGTGATCAAACACAACCAATATGTGATTGAAACAACATAAAAGAATCTGACAAATCTTCATGACTGATAAATCTGAAAAACTAGAAGCACAGAATGCCAAAACAACTCACAATCGTACGGCGACATCACAATGAAGTTGCCAGAGTACAATGCGATTGCAGCAGAAAGTATAATTTATTGAACAAGTTTTCTTTCATCTCGTGCAGGAGTTTGACTTCTATTTGTGCTCGAAATGCGTATGGAGAATAACATCAACCAGATAGTGCTGCATTTAATGCACTATGAACATCAACACCAATTTGTGCTTCAGCCTTTTCCAAATCGGTTGTAGCTGAGTTCAGCTTCTGGGTGAAATCAGCTAGTCCTTTTTGGACCAGAGTTGGATCAATATTATCGAGAGGAGCAGCCTCAACTGCAATTATATCTGTAACTGAATTAGCATGGATGAATGCAAACCCACTGCTAACAAAGTATTTGGTAACATCATTCCCCTCATGTACAGATAGAACACCGGGCTTCAGCTCTGCAATGGTGGCTACATGTCCAGGCAAAACACCCATTTGCCCTGTAGTTGCAGGGACAATGACCATATCAACCTGAAAATAGTCGAGTTTTGAAGAACCAAGTGAAAAATAGTTAACACACTTAGCAGCTTCAATAATATACTATAATTTATACACCACGTAAACTTCATAAGTTCATGCACTTGAACAACATCAATGGATGCACCAAGCATTTAGAATATAGCAATCAATAAATAATAGTTGATCATAAATATTTCAGAGAATCATAGCTTGATGATAATGATGATGATGATGATAGAGTGCTCCATGGTACAATAAACACCTTCTACCCAACACCATCAGCACCTTATTTTTTCATAGCAGATGAAATTCATTTCAAAGTGTGGAGTAAAGCTGTCTATGTTTATACATTAACCATGCTATTCAGTTATTAATCCTATCTAATGAAGACAATGGAATTTCAAATTAATTATTGTTGTCTAGGAGATTCAAGCCTATGCAGTTATTGATCCCATCTAATGAAGACAATGGAATTTCACATTAATTATGGTTGTCTAGGAGATTCAAGCCTCTGGACCATTTATAACAATAAATGTTAAACTCTACCATTTAAACTAGCGTCATCTAAGGATATTATGATACTAACCATATGTAAAGAATTACATTTAGGAATTAGAACATTTGTGTAGTTTTTTGTAAGCAACTATTGCCTTTGGTAGTTGGTCATGGAACAACACATGTTTCAAAGGAAAGCTTCCTGACTTGTAAAAATATTCACTCTAGGATGGGATATGCCAAAACAATTCAAAATAAATTATCACAATCTGGTATCAAGGAATGCCTAAAAAGAAAATATCCTCGAAGGTTATTACAAATTATCCAATACTGAGTACAGTTGCCAAAGGATGTAAGTCTTATGAGGAAAAAAAGTGTTGGTTGGATAAATACATAGGCTGTAGATTCAAAAGGAGCACTGAGAAACTGGCAAGGACAGATAAAAGCTAAGTGCAAAATGTGGAATAAATAAGACATCCTTATTTTAATGCTCCATATACTCACACTGCACATCAATCAGTAGAATTTTCACAGGTGCAAGATATCTCTTAGTAAACTTCTAGTGATTGATATGCCAAAAGTAATTGTTACCATAATCACAAGAAGCCCACCTATTCATGTCTTCTACAGTCAGCACTCATGTATTCTCAGTTGTCCATGAAGCAAAACTTAAATGGCAGCCTTACAAAACTAATCAGATTGGATATGGAAAGCCTTTTAAAGTTGACAAATTTCCTCTTCAGCTATTGTTCATAATATACACAACATAATAACTTGCAAGGGCTATGTAATCTATAAATTAACCATGGAAATTATATTCTCCTTGTTTCTCTCTGTTGAGTAAGAGATTACGTAGTTCCAACAAAATATGAATTAGTTTATATTCACAAAGAACTTTTCCACTATGTTAAGTAAGATATTACATAGTTCAAAAAAATATGAATTTATTTTATATTCACAAAAATTTTCCTTCTAGCAAATGTGCCAAGGTAGAAATTAGGAAAAAGGTTCTACTGATCAAATATGAAAAAAATTCCCAAGGCATCAATTCTAGGCAACCTTTTTCCAAGTTTGAATTAGTCCTGGAAG
This sequence comes from Kaempferia parviflora, assembly GCA_037177295.1. Lineage (NCBI taxonomy): Eukaryota > Viridiplantae > Streptophyta > Magnoliopsida > Zingiberales > Zingiberaceae > Kaempferia > Kaempferia parviflora. Next base: position 2,071,089 of record JBAMIE010000098.1, read on the forward strand.
CTAGTCTGAGATGAACGTCTACAATGTCCATGCTGAGCAACATTGTCAAAGAAATATTGATTTCATAGAATGCTATGGACTTCTGCAGCATGAGTTATTTCCCTAAAAGGGAAGGCACACTTAAACCACAAATTTTATATGTAGCAAAATATTGCTTCCTGTAATATTACAGATGCTCATAAAAAAATAAAAAATAAAAAATAAAAAAATAAAAAAAAATCAGTGCAGAATTTTGATCCCTCTGTTAAGGACACAAATCCATTACATTGTGCAGTACTTACTCCAGAGACAGTTTAATTGGCAGATTAACATCAAAAAAGAAATTAACAAGTCTAAATTAATCAAGCCTTCCACAATCCATACCTCTGAAGCAAACATATCAATCATAAACAAGCATCTAATTAGCGTTCCAGTTTTTTTTTTTTTCAGAAATACAGAAAATGTCAAGCTTCAAATCAACCCCATGCTAAGATTGTCTGAGAACAATCAAAAGATGGACAATCAAATATGAGTCGTTCCTATCAAAACAATTCATTTACAACTTGGGATCAACAGGATTGTTCACAGCTGCACCATTTCATGTATTTCTAAAGATAGTCTTTTATCTAGTACCAGAAATCATCATCATGTATCCATTTGTAATCCTTGAACAATTATCAAGTAGTCTTATGTTAAAAACTATCAGATCCTAAAACGTGCAGATCAAATGGATCAGTATACCTAGGACCAACCAAATAACAGAGTGAAACCCTAGGTGAGATGTACGTAGATCTATCAAGGACGGAAGAGCGAACCTCCTTATTGGCGATCTCGGATTGGTAAGGGAGGACGAAATTGACTGTGAGCTTGGTGGGTATGGAAGCAGAGGCGGCGGGGCGGGGATTCATGAAGGCCAAAGGCGTCTTGGGAGGGTCAATATTGGGAGCCACCTTCCGCCAGGCCTCCACGAACGCCGTGTCCTCCGTTGGGGCCGCCGGGAGGTCAGTCGAGAATGGACGGGCGGCTGCGGCGCTGCGACGACCACCTCCGGCGATGATGCGGGTCAGGAGGCACGGGGCGCGGCGATACATGGCCGGCTGCTGCTGCTCGCTCGCTCGCTCGATGTGGAATTGGACAAACCAAAAAGGCAACGACACTCTGCGGTTTCAATTCTTGGTCCGGCGTATTATAACCCAAGCCCACGGTAGATTAGATCAACTGTCTCTAACAAGCCACCAAAGTAAAAAACAGATCCTAATCATTCGTTATCAATCAGAAAAAATTACGGTCCCTGATAGTCCACCTATAGTAAGTTGTATTTTCCTGACTCGTGTCCCATATGTATGACTAGAAACTACGATAAACCCACTAATTGGGCTTTTATGAAGGCCCAATTATCAGCCCACTTGATGGCGATGCCTCGCTATGCCCGTCGAGTGTCTTACCGCAGACGGGACGGGAGCGACGCCGGCCAAGGTTGGCGATGGCGGTGGTGGCGTTCGTGAAGGCGGAGTGCTCCTCCCTCGCAGGATCCCAATAGCTGGATTCCATATCGTACTTTTCCTCCATCTCTTGTTGGCCGCTCCTATCATCGTTCATCACAACCACTTCCACTTCAACGACTTATCCCTTGGAAGAGGGGAATGATTTTCCTCCTGTTTCATCGCGTCTGCAGTCTCGATTTACTCAGCGCCTGCTCTGTCGTGGCGCCATTTTACTCCTTACTCCTGAAGCATTGCTATAGGGGGTAGCCTGTTGTCTGTTGAAGGCGATGGGAAGGTTTCTTACTATTGGCGCCGCCGTGGGAGATGTCTTTTCAGCGCGTTTGGTCCATTCTCTACTATGTACATGTGGTTTGTTAATTCCTGTATCTAGTTAGTTCTGATCTGCGCTTCACTGAAAAACAGTGATTGGAAAATTTGATCTTTGGTATGCGTATTCATAATCTACATGCATAAAGCTTTCTTGTATTTTGTTGCAATGACCACAGAAGGTTGAAGAAAGTTTCTGGCAAGTTGGCGTTTTCCTTCCTTGGTCTTGTTGGGATCAAATTAATCAGAGAAGGGATCACGTCTGTGGTTAGATGAACTATTTGAAGTGTGAAGTTTGAATTTTTTTATGCAGGACTTTGTATTCATATAAACTTTGCAAATTAGATTGTATGTTTTCAAATACCAATTAATATTTACTGAGCCCTCAATCTGATAACCTCATGAATGTAGAATATTTTAGCATCTATTCTGCATCTAGTTCTCTCTTATTCTTTGAGAAGACATAGCTTTAGAACTTTAGGCTCAAGTGAGAAAGCCGAAGTACATCTTGATTGGCTTATCGGTATTAGGAAGAGATTCAATATTTCAAGTGAATGTAGGTATTGGTGTTTGCAATTTGTATACTGTTAATAACATGTATTAACAGCAAGATAGTGCATCATATGTATTTCTTCATGTCATGACATTATGTTAGGAATTCTTCAAGTTTGTCCTCGTCTTCCATTTCAACAATGGGGGTGCTTACTTGAAGTTATTAAAAAAATATTGTTTAGATTATTCGTGATTACCATGAAGCACCAGTTAATAGTTGATACTTGCATAGATCAAATGTTAACTACCACCATTGCTTGCAAATTGCTAGACAACTACTATCTCTCTATTTAACTCTGTCCAAGATTTGTAATGTTCTTAAATCAATTTTAATTACCTCATCTTGAGTGTTTTTTATAATATAAAAAAATCTTTACCTCATCTCTACCCCTCATTCCTTTAATTATAATAAGGTAAACATCTAATTATAATATTTACCAGCCATCTTTGAACTATTTATTTTGTTTGGCATGCCTCCATTTCTCACCAAGGCCTTCCAAAGATCCACTAAAACACTTGATCAGAAGGACTGCTTAAGCCTTCACCTGTGTCTTCTATAATTTTAATTAATAGCTTGGACGATGTGAGACGTTATTTCTTGCTACCAATATGTATGCTAAAAACACATTTTGTGAATGAAGTTTATGTTTCTTTTTCTATTCGACCAAGATTGTATATGTTGTCTCACATCATCATAATCCTCATGACCGTCATTGTAAATTTGGGATTGGCAGCATGAAACTTTTCCCTTGATTGAATTTTGTATCATTTGTCATATTCATTTCAGCTAAATCATTTTTTTGTAGATTTATTAAAGTTCTTTTCAATTTCCTCCAACCTCTTACACCTACTCTCTTTGATCTAATTCTATAGCCATATAATCTATTGGTTACCTTTAAATATCTTTATATCATCTCAATCTATTTTTTTTTTTCATTTTATCATTTCTTTGAACTACACCTAATTGCCCTTGAGTCCTAATATTTTATTTTTACCCTATTCCAAATTAGTATTCTCATTTTTGTCACACTAAACTTTTTGTGCAAGTTGCTCCGTAACAATCTAACACTTTTGATTTGTGAAGTATGGTGGGTCGTATCGTAGTCCTATAATTTTTTTTTAGCTTAGCCTAGGGCACACAACGATCATTTAAGATTCCAAAAGCTCCTCTCTATTCTCTATTTTTTGGTTGAATTATAGATCCAAAATATCTAGAAGTTTTACTAGTAGGAACTTTATATTCATCCATATTACTCATTTCATATATTCTTTGCTTACTATATATATTTAATTTTAATTGCATATCTCTTGGAACCTTTAATTTCTGAAGTTTTCCTTCACAATCTAAACTTTTATTTATCTTCTCACTCACAGATATTAGTTCATTTTATTGAACACATTGATGTATTCACAATAACTGTAAGTAAATAAATTGTCATCAGAAAATTATTTTGATAGTTCTTTTGTGCTGCAGTTGCTTCTTATGTGCCTATGCATCTCTATTTATATAACCTGAATCTTAGAGCCTTTTCTGATAGCATCTTTGATGAGTGATCCGTTCTTTGATTTTGCAACTAAATGCATTTCCTTTATAGCATGGTATTTTCATTTTAATCCATGTTTTTCTCTACTACTTTAGCCCTAGAAATATCCTACGGAGACACAGACCTTCCTCATGTGAATTGACTTTTCCCCTATTTCAGTTTACGTGTTGTTCCTGCACTAACTAAAGACTAAAGTTCACGTGCTTTTGATAAGAAACAATCATTTACCAGATTATTTGGATTGTTATCTTGGGATTTCTGGACTTGGAGTTATGGGGTCACCTACTGGACTGACATATTTTTGGAAGTAGGTTTTCATGTATGCCTCAATTGCTGTGGAATTTTTTGAAGTCTTTATAGCACGGTCTTCACTTCTTGTATATAAATTGTGAGGTGACCTTTACCTTAGAGTATATTGTGTTTTCTTAAAGTAAATATGTAGGCACAGACTTTGTTAGAGAACTAGAAAAATCTGAACTCCACCTTCAAAGAAGTGAAGGTTGACATGCTTAATTCACTTCATAGACCTGTAACATCGATATAATTGCATTCACATCACCTTCAACTGTGGAACTAGTAAGCTCATTTGACCCATTAAAGTCTTTCTTTTGTTTTTTCCCTAATTGCATAGAGATTGTAGATCACTTTGTGGTGAAGGGAAGATCTTCACTGATTTGCATGATTGTTTGTTGCAATTTTAATGCTTAGATTTCTATGCAATCTGAAAGAGTGCAAGTGTGGAGTCATCTAATTATCTAATGCATCCAACTTTTCAAAGTTGTAGAAGTATGGGTAGTAGCTGCTCACATATAAGTTAGACACTGGAATAATGTTATTATTCATTGAAAGCTTTGGAAATAGTCTTGACAATCGAAAAATAGCTTACGGATGTTGCGCTTAATAGTATAATGTAATAACTTTATTTCAAGAGTCAAACTGCAGCACTAACTTCCACTCTTCAGCTGATCAAATGTTTAAACTGTGTACTTGCGATTCCTCAATATTGTCCTTGGACCTTGGCTTTTGTGTAAGCTCGAGACAAGCTCAGGATGTAATGACCTGGGACAGACAATAAATTAATTAACAAATAGTTTGATTCACAGCACTCTGTTGCAGCAGAAGATAACAATTATTTGCTTTTGTTTGCAGGAAGAGCATGCTTCGCTTCCTCTCCCTCAGTTCTTGTGTATTCATCTGTACGAAAAGCTTTGTAAGTACAGGAAAAGCAATCATTTTATTAATCCATCATACGATTTGTTTATATAGTTTTTGTTCTTGCTTCATTATGAAGCCTAGAAAGAACCAAAACGGTAACGAGAGCAAAAAATATCCACTAGTGAACAGGTCATCATGACAGTATATGGAGGAGAGCAAATACCTAGATCGACCCTGCTAATGAACTAGTCCGAATTCAGATACCCTATTCAATTATTATTTGATGAAATATCACAATTTATTTGGAAAATCTCACAAAAATTATTTTACCAAATTAAGCTGGTGTGATACCGTTTTAAACAAATTCTGAAATAGATTATTGAGCATGATTAGGTACGCGAACTCAACTTGAACAACTTGGATATTCATTACTTGTTCATTAGAATATTTAGCTTATGAAGCTAAAAATTGAATTTAAATTAATTTCTCAAGAAGTTTCAGTCGATATGATATAATCGGAGACAACAAAGTTAACCTTTCCTATGAAAGAAGTCTTGTTGGAGCAGTCAAGTAGCAAATTAAAGGTCAGGCATGAATGGCTCTGCGGTAATCATGCTTTTGGTGAAAAAAAAAAAAGAGACTTTTTTTTGTATCTTTTTGTGCCCCACTAACTAGCATGTACAATGACAGAGACAAAGGCTGGTTCCATCTGCAGTGTACTCATGATGGCTTTCATTTGTTTTACATAAAACCAAGTAGACATGTCTGCAACCCAAGAATCTGATGAAGATGCAGCAGTTGAAATATTTCTTCATGAATATATTTCAGGTGCAATCTCTGATCACAAAACAAATGTTTCATTCCAAGGAAGACTCAACGCTTTTGCTCAGATGCACTTATCATTTAACTCTACGGTTAGAGGCTTTCTTTTGGCATACCTTTTCCATCTTGACTGTCTTCGTAAATCAGATTAGGGGTGTCAGTAGTGATTTTTTTTCTGTTTCAAATATCCCTGACTATTCGACCTATTTAATTTGAGTTTGAATACTCAATAAGTATGGAAAGGGTTTAAGCAAAATGATAAATGTTCGTCATTGGTATGGAACAGGCTTGGAAGTGCATACTTGGATGTATAGTTATAAATATTTACATATTTGCGAATTTGCAAATGGTCCTCATATGTCGAGCATTTCTTTGGTTGAGCTTGACTTTCAATCAATTTTTATTCACTTTTGGATCTCATTGTGGTAGTTGATCGTCTATAACTAATTATTTTTGTCGGACTGATCTAAGTGGGCACATTAAGCAAACATACGTATCTTCGATAAAATCAGTAGAAAGTGATAACTCAATTAAATGAGAGGAGTCTAGTATGAGAAGTTGTTTTTGTCTTCTTTTTGTTTGAAAGATACACACACAACAAAGATGTGGGGTAAGGGGAAGCCGACGGAAAATGAGAAAAGTGGAAGATTTTTTTTTTTATTATTTATTATTTTTTTTTTTTTTTTTGTTGTGTGAAACTGCTTTCCTAACTCACCATAGTAAGATTTTCTTTTATTTTTCTCAGACTCTTCTAAATTTTATTGAAGTTTTTATCTATTACACAAAGGTGAATCTACATACATCCCCTCTTATTTACACATTTTGTCCCTCCTAACATAAGTTCAATAGTTTTATATATTTTTGGTATATTTTAATCTTTAAGTGAAATTTAATTAATTTTTAATATTTAATCAAAGTATGACTCATTTTGTAAAACAGGAGAGCCAACCTATAATAATAATAAAAAAAAAAAAAAAACTCAATTAAATAAGAGGAGTATAAGAAGTTTTTTTTTTTTTTTTTTTTTTTTTTTTTTTTTTTTTTTTTTCAAAGCTCC
>JBAMIE010000098.1:2080367-2090668 GCA_037177295.1 Kaempferia parviflora
CTATCATCTCCCCAAGAGTGTGAGTGCATTCCATAGAGGTTGTTGTGTCGTAATAGAGTGAAAACCATACACAATAGTCACCAAGTAAACCCTATCCGTTATTAAACAACGCAACTGACAATGGATATGTTGATCCGATGCCATAAGCACATCCAAGGTAACCTTGTGCATATCCCAAAGGAGCAAAATACAACCTCGATTAGAATAATTGAAATTATTTGCCATACTCAGCCCCTAATATTCCATGAGGTTATCTTCATCGATGTACGGGTTGCTCGGACCCTTAATTGCCTACCACTTTGCTGCACACTTTAATGTCCATATCCCTTTGGTTGATTAGTTGCGGAAATGCCCTCAAAGCTACTTGTTTGACATCAGAAACTGCCGGTACCTAAAATGAGTTGTCCTTGCTTGTATCATCCGAATCATGTGTGCCTAAAGATACCAAAAGGGACAAACTCCGATCAGCTGGAGGTGTTTTCACTCATATCTTCTAGATTTTGTCCAGTTTCTGATGTGCCAACTACAAGGTGTTGTTTGATTTGCCTTTGACCTAAAGATGCTGCCTCCAAAATTGGCAAAACAGCCTCTTCGTGAATCTCTAAAACTCGTGCTTCATCCTGTGTTATTGGCAGGTTCTGAACCTCTTTTGTAACATGCTGTGATTGTTGTTCCTTCCTTCGATAAGATAAGGGTTGCCTCCCTTGTACGGATGGTTGCCTTCCTTTTGTGGGTGAGATGGGGACCCTTCCCTCCTGAAGTCCGACCATGATTCATACATGTATCTTTGCGATGTCCAAGTCTTTAACAATCATTACAAAAACTAGGCATGACTTCATATACTATCTTCAAATTAAGTTGAGCACCAGTAGGCAATGTTATAGGGACCTCTATGATCTTCTCCTCAAGGAACGAAATCTCCACTAAGAGGCGAGTATATGTCAACCTTTCTTGAGTACGTGTCAGCTTGTCTGGTTTACCAACTTTAGACCAAAGTCACCCAACCATACTAAGTACTGTCGGCGTCCAACAGCCCGCAGGAAGTCCATGATCTGTATCCATGTAAGAATAAACCTTTGATCCTTCTCAAAAAGAAAGCAACTAGGCATGTGTTTCAAAAATAATGGGATACCAAAGGCAAAATAAGGGCCACCAAGAAGCACATTCTCCCTATCCTCAGCCGTATCAAAACGATAAATTACCCAACCACTTTTGTGCATGTAAAATTTGTAAGGAACCCTCCATTTACAAGCCACCAGTTGTACTCCATCTCTTCCCAATGCATGTCTCCCCATGAAACAACCGACCAAACAAAAGCCAATGGAATCCTCCACCGTTTCAATGTCCTCATATTGCAACTGAATCCTCTTTCTCGTGGCCTTATGGTGCTGTAAGTGCGTTGCCAACTCCGTCTTATGGATATCACTGAAAAGACTAGCCCATGATTTCCCTTTATCGCAGCCATCTTCATTCTTAATCGGATCTCCTTCCAGTTTTGCCTCCTCCTGAGTATTTCTATCCAGTTGAGTGCCAGTAGGTTGAGTTTAGGTAGCCACATCATTTAGTGCCTCCCTTGGGTGTCCACCTCAAACCTACAATTTGATTCTATGTTTGCTTGTCGTTCCTACATAGGAACTTGATCCAACAAACTTGATTAAATATATTTAAATATAATAATGATTTAAATTTGCTATATATATATATATATATATATATATTTTGAAGTCAAGGTTTTGATCTAATACTGAAGCTTTCTCTCTTTTCTGTATTTCTAAGTTGAAGTACGACTTTATTCTTTATTTCTGCATCAATTTTCATTTTCATTTTTTTTATATATTACAGGCATGATTTAATGAAATAGCTTTTAGCATCTCTCCTCTCGGGTTATAGTTTCAAACTTTTACTCTATCTCTTCTAACATCTTCTTCAACCCTCAGAATAAGATGACCAAAAGTTGTCTTCTCCTGAAATTTCTTCACTCTAATACTTAATGAGGGGAACCTTAATCTTGTTTTTACTAGGAATGCTTTTATCAAATTTTCTGTCAATTGCTATTTCAAATTGTAAGTTTGTTATATCTTGACATTAACTTTACTCAATTACCTCTACAACATCTCCTTGCCTGTCGGTGTAACATTGAACTTTACTCAGTTTCTCTAAAGGTATCACAGGAGTAGATACTAAAATCATAATCTTTTTCTTTTTCTCTGCAATCCTTGATAATCATTTTTGCATAGTTAAGGCAGGAGATTTTCTGTTTTCGAGATCAGATCAACTTGTCAGATTTTAGCCTAAAACGTTAATCAATTTGTGGCATAGCTTTTTCTTTCTTCAATTTGTTGCACTTTTTCTTCCTATTTTGTGTGACAAAGCAGGACCTTATACAAAATTGTGCTCAGACTGTGGGAGTGCATTAGAGTTAATGATGTTGGTGAAGAAAGTGCAACTGCAGTGCATACTGATCTTGGTGAAGATAATGAGTTGGAAGTGCTTGTGAGGAACTCCAAGTGAGAATGTAGAGTATTGCATGTGAATATGTTGTGTCTCCTTCATTTTTTTAGATTTTTGATTGAGAATTGAAGCTGGTTCTGTAAATTTTTTTTTTTAAAGCGAAGGACGGGAAGTAGGCCTAAGTCTTGTTAATTGAAAGTTTGAGGTTATGGAATATGAAAAGTAGAAAAGAGAAGAGAAACTATAGAAGATACTATTGGTTCACTTGAAGTGTTCAACACACAAACAGTTCAATCTTTGATGAAATAAAACATGGTTTTACTTGTGACATTGCCTTGTATAGAGCTCAATGGAGGTATAAGATTTATGTAGCCAGCCACAAATAGTTGGGATGAACATTGCTTGATGATGATGATTAAATGTTGTTTATAATTTGATATGTTCTTTATATAATATCTTATACAATAGGAGAAGGAGATCTCCAATGGTTCAATTGTCTTATTCAAGAATGCTTCTTCCTTTCAGAGATTAAATTGACAAGACTTGTTCATTCTATGAATGTTGTCTTATATGATCTGGATCATGTTGTTGAGCCTTCTTCATTTTCCCTTTTATAATCTTCAACCAATTAAGCTTCTTTTCCATTTTGCCAAACTATCTTACTTTTTAGATAAGCATGCAAAAAACTAAAGACTAATGTAGACACAAAAGAGTTGTTGCCCGGTATCAATAGGAATGACAATGGGTCGGGTTTAGATCGGATTCTATATCCTCAGTCCTCATACCCATCGGGTACAGGATATCCGATGGGTATACTCATACCCATTAAAGGATCGGATATCTTTTATACTTATAATTTTTTTTCTTTCTCTTCAACTATTATCATTTCACAAAAATATATTAAAATTAACATTATATTAAAATATATATAATTAAAAAAATAGATTAAACATCTATTTAGCCTCGTAATATCAACAAAAATAATTAGTTGATTTTGGGAAAAGAACTTTTTCTTTAATATATATGTGTATATATTATTTAATCAAGTATTCAGGTCGGATATCGGGTATCAATAGTCCCTTCATACCCTCTTCTATTCGGGTCGGATATCGGATCCTCTATTGGATTCGGATGAAATTGTCATCCCTAGGTATCACCATATTTTTGTGAAGTGGATCCATATCTAGTTAGATTTAATTTTCCCAGTCAAACACAAATTTTAGCCCTCCGCAGATCCATAGACTTGGATCATGAATTTTTTGTTTTGTTATCTTGATCCATCAGGTTACCAATTGCCAACTTCATTGAAAACTTTCTTTATATATATATTGCTACTGTGATATCGTTGAACATAATGCTAGTCTAAAAATCATGAGTAAAGTTATCTATAAGTATAACCTGTGTTAGGGTGAGGCACATGGCAATAACAACATGAGGATAGGGATTTATCATGGATAACAATGGGAGCCAACATCGATGTTGCACATGGGGTGTTAATCAGAAGGTCCATATAAACTATTTTAGGTCTAGAACAATTAGGTGGAAACATGATCATTCCAAGTTAATGGTTTGATGTGTTCTTCAAGACCTATAATATGTACCCTTGGGGCATATAAAAAGGAATTCCAAGTGGGAGGAGAGAGTCTTATCAATATGCTTTACATCTGGAGCTTATTGTTCTTGGTAATGAGAACAAGGACAACTTGAGGAGCAGTTTGGATGAGGAGTCACCTTGTCCGAGCTGAGGGAGAGGTTCCAGAGAAGGAAGTTCATCCAAAGTAGGAGCACTTCATTCAGGCTGTACTAGAAGGTATCTTCCTTCCCATTTCTGACTAATATCTTCACAGATCCCTTCATTTGAAAATCCACATCTAGGCTTGTCCTTATGCCACTCTGAGCAGGATTCACTATCTGATTGTATTTTCATCATATCAAGTAACACATAATCACATACATTCTCAGAAGGGCATGCATTTATCTAAAGTTACCAGATATATAATCTGTCCTGGTTATATTTCAAAATTATAAACAATATATGGAAGAACAATGATTGGACAAAAGCATCATTAGGTATGTGGTGACTCCAAGCATGGTAATTCATATTTCATATATGTGTACTGATTTGACAACTGGTTTCCTATGAAACCACACCTCAGCAGCAAAAAATGGCACCCTGATGTTCGTCAAATTGTTAAACCTACCACCAAAGGCTTCCACTTGATACTTCATGGCCTTGACTTTGTAGCCTTATTCTTCTAAATGCTAGTAAATAACTTTAGGTCGGTGTTTCCTACAAGCAAGAGAAATTGTGAGGGAAGAAATAAGGTATGGGAAGGAAAATGGTTTGTAGGGAGAGGATAAAAAAAATAATTAACCAGCCTGGGTAACATTGTAGGGAGAGGATAAAGCTTAGGGGTCAAGTTAACTGGCATGGAAATCTTTTGCACTGTTGGAAACTTGAGTTTCTAAAATTGCTTTGGTAAAACTTGATTTGGAAAAGAAATTTTTTTTTCTTTCTTTCTTTTGGGCCAGATTGAACTGGCACTTGCTGAGAACAGTGCCTCTTCCACCTTGGTTGGAAGGAAGCAAACCAGGGGAAAACTTGGGAAAGAATTCCCCAACTGCAACTAGGAAATTCTCTTCGTAGTCATGTTATCTTCCTTAGTTATTTCTGCTCAAGGAAACTCAACCTCAGTTTCTGCTATTTTGAAGTGAGCTTTGACTATTACTCTGATTTTATAGTAAGACATTCTCCTACCTTATGAAAAGTTGGTGCCAAATTTGCAGAGAACAATAATTGAACTGCTGAATGCATTATGTTATGGTTTTCTTTTCTGTTGCATCTTTTTTGTTTCTATTAAGTTTTTTATAAAATTTCTATTAATGATATAGGTTCGTTGCAATGTGTGTAAGAAGCCAATTAAAGCTAGTCAATATTCAGCTCATGAAGGCTAGCCTCTACTTGGCAATGGTTAGTAGCTAGTTGTTTATCAGTATGTTTACAGTATGGAATTTGCCTTTATGCTTCAGTGTTTTACAGTATCATAAGAGTCATGCAAAAAAGAGGGTACCTCATTTGGTGACAGTGTGATAAAAGATAACAAAGAGCCATGCAAACTGAAATTTAACAACTTTATATATTTATAATTTTTTTTTACTATAATTACAATAAAACCATACCGAACAAAATAATAAGTACAACGAATAAAACCAAAGCAGGGATCAATTGGTCGAGATCTCTAAGCGACTCTAATTACTGGTTGAAATCTCAAAAAAGGTATCTTTGCATGTAAAACTGGAGTTCAAAGAAAACATAAAGTAAACACAACTTTTCTGAGTAAACAGAAACGATGTGCACCAATTTAGTCTTGATTAGGAAGTCAAGAAAACAAAATCAAAATAAATAATAATTTTACATTACAACTTTAAAATATTCATTTAAATGCTTTAATATATATAGTCAACTTTTATTTTCTTCATTTCAATTATTTAACAACATCTAGAGTCACTGTTATTTTTCTAAATTAACATCTTTTTATCACAGGTTAAGATATTTTTTAATTATTATCATTAATAAGCACCTATATGTTGGTCACCAATAATATAGATTTTATAAATACACCACAAATAAATTCACTAAGAAGTGAATCACTAGAACCATCAAAGTGTAATAATGTCACCTAGCGGATAGGCTAAAACCCTCACTAATTACAACAAGATAATACTCTTACATAAATAGATATTGATTGCGAGTGACCCCTCACTAACACAAACCTAATGTGGGCAGCCAAATAATCTAATATGATGCGAGGCTTATAATTTTCACCTATTGATATTGCTTTTATTCATTTAAAATAATTATTATTTTACTTTAAATTTTTAGACCACATTTATTCTGTTTTGGGTTTACATCTTATCGGTTAGTATGCACAACAAATTTAAATTAACTTTAATTTTTCGTATAAGTTACGCTAATTTACTGTATATTAGCATGTAGTCACCATGTATAAAGTATACAACATAATCATGTATAAAGTATACAACATAATGATACGTGTATCACATTTAAATTAACAAGTAGCATGAAAGGTAAAACAATTCTAATGATGAGTATCAACTGAAGGAGCATATATTTTAATTTTTTTAAAACAAACTCTTTCCATGTTAATTCCTATATAAAACCACATGTGAATCTGAAAGAATCTCAAATATTTTTTCCTTAATAGTTTACTTCATTTTAAAAATTAATTTCACCACTTAAATATTATTTTAATTAATTTTTAACAATAGTTGCAGAATCATATATATAATTCATTTTATCTATTTATTCATACGTGATGAAATATATATAGAAATCTGTAGGTAATGGGAACGTGCATTAGGTGGAGTTGCCAATGATATGCATGTTAACTACATCGGATAAGAGAAATTACCAATTTGTCCTTGGAGATTCCCATTATATAAAGCGTCCAAGTCTTTCATCTAAGGTATGCGTAACAAGAATCAACGAGAACAAGAAGAACATCAAGGCGCGATCGAGATTTGGTTCGTGGATCTGCGAAGAGCTTTCCGATTCCATGATTGCTCTTCTGATAACAAGTAAGAAATTTATTCTTCGTCTTCGGGAGATTGATTCGGGAGATCACAGTACAAGCATTGCAATTAATATATTTGGTTCATACATTTCATCTAACAAAATCAAGGGATAGATTTACCCACCTTTATGTAAAACAAAAAACTATGAGTGTTTGTAAATAAATGTGCTCCATTTGAATGTGTATCTATAAATACAATATGAAAAATAATTCAGAAAATAATAAATCTTTAATAATGATAGCAACATAAAAATCTAAAAATTATCTAAATTTTGAAGTCGATGGATCCATTCATAATCTTGCTACCTTGATCTCAGTTCCTTAACGAGACTCGTACCACTGTTGAAGAATAATTTGTCTTTCTATCCTAAACTTGATATACCATCCTAATTCAGAAAAAAAAAATTATTTACCTCGCAACTTTCTGTCGATCCATCGGAACAAGGTAGGAATTTCATTGATGCCAAACACTCGAGACAATAACACTTAATTATACATCGTGATTAATCTGAAATAATTAATTGTTTTCCAATATAATCAACCTAACGCTGTCGCTTGTGCTTGACAATGACTTGGTGGTGGTCTTGTGTGTGTCGTAAAGGAAGAGAAAAGATGGTTGGCGGCTCATGCCACACAGGAGGAGCGGCAGTGAGGAAGTGCCGACATTGGAAGAAGTTGACGGATAGAAGAGGAGAGGGGCAATAGTGTGCAGAGGAGGGACCAGATCCTCGGTCCACTTTTCTGTGAACTAGGGGATGGTCCACCTGTAATTGCGGCCGGATCACAATCGCAATCCCTTTCTGGGTTCACCTTCCTATTCAAGTTATAGTTTGGGTTGCCGAGCGGGGGCTGCCCTGACCCAAGTTACAACCCGGATGGGAAGGTAAACCGAGAAAAGAATCGCAACCAATTGTGGTCGGATTGTGGGATCCGGCTGCAATCGCACGTGGACCACCCCCTAGTCCACAAAAAAGTGAACCAGGGATCCTCTCTTGCAGAGGAGAGGGGCAATAGTGTACAGGGAAGAAGCTGTGTGTGTAAGTGGGAGAGAAATCATGTGAGAGAGAAAAAGGAGAGAAAACAATCCCTAAGACCCTAAGTAGTAAAATTCCAAAATTTAATGAACTGATTGAGAGTCCAATACACAAAGCTTCTGTCAATGCAGGGTTTCGGGAAAATGTCTATTGTATGCAACCTTATCTTGCTTTATCCTGCTTTGCATAAGGCTCTGACTCAAACGCGGTCATGAACTATAGGTCACATGACAATAACTTTACCATTGTGCCAAGTTCCCCTTCAAAGGAATTGATTTATCCCACTTAAAATTTAGTTCAGCTATAAAGGACAAAATAAATCCAAATTGACTCCGGTTTAAACCCTCGTTATCCTAATTATCATGCCTACCCGGTGGGTTCAATCCGAATCCAATTCGACTTCAACTCGATGTTCAAATTTTATTTAATGGTTCAGTTCTACTTATTTTTGTCATTTAAACATTTAAAAAAATAAAATTTAAAATGTGAATAAATTTAGATAAAAATTTGGTATTTTACAACTTTTCTCTTGAACCACAAGAACTATCCAAATGATATACTTTGAAGATGTGTTTTTGATACTCCAGATATAGCCCTGCTGAAACATTTTAGGTGTTTGAAGGTGGTTACCAGCATTTGATTCATTAATCATGATAGACAACTGTTCCTCCTATTTTGTATGTAAGAATCTGTTTTCTCAAATTTGATTTGATATTTGGTTTCTATTTTCTCTGTATTTATGTGTGCCATGCATGTGCATATGCATCTGTGTACGTATGTAAACCTTGTAGTTCATGCCATAGAGAATTGCATAGATTGGAAACTTGTTACCTTGGCCCTCTGGCCTATTGAAGGTATATATTAAATAATATTCACTTTTGATTTGATGACTGTCTTTACTTAGTTATCCAGATTTTCAGATGGTGGTCAGCCATTCTCACTAAAGGATATAAATGTTGCTGCAGTGCACTGTGTAGTTTTGAACCCTATCCATGATGTGTTGGATATTGATGGTGGTATTTCAAGCCTTAAGAAGCTTCCAAAGAAGGGAAAGAATGTAATTCAAAGAACTAATGGAAGTATGCTTTCTTTCTAATTTCCAGATTTATCATCCTTAGATCAACATTGTATGGCCCTTTACCTTCTTTAACCTTTTCTTGTCTTAGAAATGAGAAATCCTGAACGAAAACAGTTATAGTTGTCTTCTTTTGCTTTGCCTTTAAACTTCTCTAGTAATGTTTGTATAATTTAATAGGTGGCCATACCACTGTGGTGAAGTCCTTTAGTGAACATTCTTGTTTTTCTTTTAGTTTTTTCCTAATTAAAATGTATGAGATTCATTTAGTACTAATTTAGGAAGTGTAAATGTTCTACAAAACTTGCGTGTCTCTATGTAGAATAACATCAACCAATTTTTTTTTTTTTTTTTTGTGTAGAAGTATAATTCACTGCAAGTTAGCATTAATACGTCCATTCTGGCAAGGGAAAAAAGGTCTACTGAAAGCAATATGTTTCCTCATGTATATCAAACCTGCAATTTGCATATGGAGCTAAAGAGGTATGGTTTTATTGCTAACCAAATTGGTCAGTCTTGGACAATAAGCTCTATGTGCTGAAAAGATGCTATCAAAGCACTCAAAGATTTTGGATTGAACATGCTCACAATCTCCTCAGAATAATATTTCCACATGCCAATAAATTCTTGCCGGTTATGTATATTCTATTTCTTCAAGTGATACCAAAATTTTATTGATCATATATGGGTATGTAACAGTAAAGACATTGCATCCCTTCCAGTGTTTCTGTACTGGAAAAATTAGCAACATTGAACTCCTTGCCATTCATTGGTATAGAAACTTGGTAATTGCTTGTCAACATATGTAGACCAGTACTATCTTTATGTACTGTTGATGATGTTCTATTGGGGTGCTGCTACATTGTACAGAAACTTGGTCAATACATGCTTGTTTGGTCTCATCCACTGTAGTTTAGAATTTCATGTCATACCTATCTTCATGACCACTCAGGTGATGGGACAAATATAAAAAAAGTATCGAATATTTGAACTTTCATACCATAAGCTTCCTAAATAAAAGTAGAAAAAAATTAATTGGCACAGATAACTCACAAAGTAAAAATCATTTTATGATCCATATATACATACACATTATTGAAGTTGTGATCTACGATTCTTCAAAGTATAATATTCATTAATTCTGGA
>JBAMIE010000098.1:2119534-2134515 GCA_037177295.1 Kaempferia parviflora
TTATATCAGAATTTCACATTACAGCCATTGATTTTCACTACATCAAACAATCTTCACATACCATATATAAGAACTCTTCAAATTTCCCTGGAAATTCAAATTGCAAATAAACATTGGTCATGTCACTGTAACCTTCAAGAAAACTGAGATTTGCCTGTTAACTATATATAATCGTGACATTTTCCAACATGGCCACATTCGAGTAATCTGCTTAATCATGTATATTACCCAGTTAGTGTTGCATGCATAGAGTAGATATGAACTTGATCTTAGTTGTATTCAAGTGTACATTAATTTTAACCCTAAAACCAAAATTCTTGTAGATGATGGGTTTTTTTCATTCTTACTAAGTATTCCTATCGGACTGAAATCTGTTTCATATGGTGCAACTCGATCAACAAGATTTCACAGTATGCTGTTCTCTTGAACTTGAATAAATTCATTAATTGCCTTACTCATCATCTTCCTTCCAATATTTCAGCTGCGGGAGAAATACATGCATACATCATATATACGGGAGATAGCCTGAGGATAGCTATTGGGTGCTCCTAAATTTTTTTTATTACTTTGTAAAACAAGCATAATTTTTCATTCTTTTTCGCTTTATTCTGGATCCTATATATCTTCTTCTCTCAACTCTCAAGCAAGAATGAGATTCCAGGACACACTTTAGTGCTGAACTAATCCACAAGCAAAGAAATGTTCTCTAGTATCCCAACCTCATTCTCTCTGTATATATATATATATACATGTTAAACTTGAAGATCATTCATCAACAAATACGAGTAATATGGCAGACGAGACCAATGCCGATGGCAGCAGCTGGTCTGCTACCATCGTCGGCAAATTAATCCATTCCTACTCCATTGACACTGATGACACAGACAACGGCCAACCACAAGACCGGTGGCGAGACTCTCCATTGCTTGGGCATGGCGACGAGTTGCCCAGCTGTGACCATGTCTGCAGGCCAGTTATCATCGGCAGAGACGGCAGGGCCATACCAGTGGACATGGCATCGTTCGACCTCCCTAACCACCCTCTTCCCCAACTCCATCATCATCATGATCATCATTGCCGCAGCCACCACCAACAACAAGAAGGAGATGATCAGTATGACAACATGTCAATTGGAAGCTTATTAGGGGGAGGGAAAGAAGAGTACGTACAGGGCGTTGGGGGGTTAAAAAATGCTGAGGAAGCATGCAGTTATAAAAAGAAGGCTAATGAGTGGTGGAGCAAACCGTGGCCGGTGGTGGAGACGTCGACGGCGATGTCGGCCCCATTGGCCCCATCACTGATGGAATTGAGTGAGCGATTGAGGTCGAGCGTAGTCAGTGATCGGAGCAGCAAGCGGGACGAGAAGTACGCAGGCAAGTTCGTGTGGTGATTAATTAATTATAACCAAGTTGAAGCGCTAAAAAGGATTCCAAAGACTTTTGTTCCGCTAATTTATGTCTTGTTTTGGTTATCGATGTTATCAGTTTCCTTAAAAATAACTACTATTCTAATGCTTGTAATTCAAGAAGATTGTTCTGATATATTAAACTATTATGTTCCCGTGTGTAATGAGCGTGTATATAATTATGTTCATATTTTGCCACCAGTGTATATAATTATGTTCAGGGTTTGCAAACATTATATATGTTGATGCTAACGATCGATCGACCTGGATCAAATAGGAATCAGACTACAGTAAAGGATGCAAAAAGAACTATACAATGAACATGGTTAGCTTTTTTGAAGTTACTAAAAAAACAGCCAAGCAGGGTGACAGATCAATATCTCATCATTTTTATGAACACTAAACTTCACCTTAATTATTTGAAGTCACTAAACAAACAGCCAAGCAGGGAAAAAGACTGCACTGCAAATTCATGTGTATCCCTGAAAATAAGTTTCACCTTAAACACGGCAGATATAGAATGAGGTGCACAATGTGGTGGAAATTTCATATACTAGAATGAGGTACACCAACAATACAATGCGGAGGTTAAATATTGGGAGTTCATATGATGGTTAAATTATTGAGGAACCTAATAAGATGCAACACCACATTTTCCATTATTGAGGGTTAATTTGTCTTTTCCCACGGAATATCCAATTGGCTAAAGGTGACCGACTTGCTATGAAGTAAGGAATCAATTTTCTATTGTCGCATGCTTTTAGGGGAAAAAAAATCCTAATTCTCACTCCTAGCTAATTTAATAATCGGCTATAAATTGTTCCCCATGATTTCCTTTTATATAATCTGGAAATGATGGACGCGTGAGCATAATCAAGTTAAATTTTTATCATAGAATTATGAGCTTCAGCTAGTCTTCGTTTTTTTTCCCCTCTAATATTCCTTGTTTATATTTATTATATTTCTTGATTGACTTATTATTAATTGGACCTGTCATAGTGCATATTTAATCAAAGAGGAACATTAATAGTATATTATAGTTATAATGGGCCCAAAGAAGCACTTAAAAGAGTACTTATTACGACATTAAATGTTTGAACTTTGATTGAGGGAGAGAAAAAGGTGATGAAGTTTTATAGTTCAAGTTCAATATAAAAGGTTGTGAGAGATGACATGGTCAAACAAGTTTGGCACGTTCAGTGATTGTATACAAAGCCAAAAGATGAAAATGGATCAAGAGAACCATCAAATAGACATTCAGGATTGGCAGCGGTTACTCTGGGACGGATTGACGGGACGCTGAGGACAAACGTATTAATCTTTTTTTGCCACAGGATTGGCAGTGGTTAACATAGCAATGAAAAAAGTTGGATCAGTGTTCAACTAACTGTTCACTTGATATTTCTTTTACTTCTCGTTTGATCATTTCAATCGTTTTGAAATGAACCTGTCTAACTGCACTAATGGTTGCCAAAAGGGAAAGGAATGGCAGAGGCCTTCATGCAAGATACAACGCAAAAGTGATAGAATTTTAGAGTAAATCACGAGCATATTGTTCAAAAAGGGGATAAGTTGTTTATGGCAATGGAGGCAGGCCAACAATCTCACTCTGATACAACTAAAAAGATCAGATCGAACATCATTCTTTCCACACCACATACCGACCTGTTAGAAGTATTTCTGTGCAGAAAATGGAACGTGATAGCACTTATAGGCCCACACGATGGGAGTATCAGACACCAATGATAATCAGCGGATACCAAGGGTTAACAAAGAAAAAAAAATAAACATCCTAAACATTTACAGACCCCTGTAGCCTTCTAACCACTGAGGTCTATCCAATGAAATAAATCTCAGATGGATGGGCTGAAACAACAATGTTGACCAAAAAGTGATGTTCCGCGGCAGCCTCAATTGCTCAGATGCATTGGATGTGTTTGGCTAGCAAAGCAGAAATCTGAATACATCGCTCAGTGAAATTATTCCTTCCACACGTTTGCTTCCAGCCTCAACTATGATAACACGTCGTACCCCTGCCACCAAGCATGGGCAGAAGATATGAACCCAGAACAAACAATGAAAACCAACACTGTTAGTGATCAAATTTTACCAGGATTTGCCAATCTCTCCATCACTTTCATCAAAGGATCTGTGCGGAGGCACATCTGGCATCTCTGGCCATCAAAGCCCCCTTGAGAAGGCACATCATGCCCAAGTTGTAGTGCCTGATTTTAGCATAAGGATACAAAAAAACAGTAAAATTCATTTATCTGGCATATATTCTGGGAAAATTAGAGAATATTTGCTTGAAGCTATATATTCAATCCAAGGCTAGGTCTTCATTTTGATATCAGTGGCCTGCAAAAGGATATCATCACACCATGTCCCAGCTCAATGACATTGATAAATGGACTAAAACTATTGACTAAGTTAATTGCAGCTAATCTGAATTTTCTCCTAGGTAAAAACGCACTTGCCGTCCTCTTAAAGGTGGAGAGGATATTTATTGAGTTGAGCTTTATACAATGATTTCTCAATAAAACAAAATAAAATCCATAATGATTATCCATGAACTAAAATTTGGTTTCTTTAAAGTTAATTTGAATGGTCAATATGCTGGAATAGGTTTACCTTTAATTTGTTAGTAAAACGGTTTAATAATTTAAATGTAAGCATACTGGTTAGAAGTTTATGATTTACTTTTAAGAAACTTTTGTGCTACTATTGAGAACAAAAATAGATTAAAGTGATGTACTATCATAAAATATGTTCATTATTGTTTCATAAGTTATTTCACACCATTTAAATTAATATAGGAAAAACATTATATGCCTTCAAGTCTGTCACTACTTCATATCAAAATGGATAAATGAGCACTAGAATATTTGTCTCTTGTATACAAATAAATTCAAATAGGGCTCAAGAAAAATAATCTGGCTGTCAAGAATCATAAGCTCAAGAAAGGAAATAGGAAAAAGCACAAAATTGAGGTAGGATGAATAGTACAAGTAAACATTAATTAATAGTGTTATAGTAGAAGAGAATGCCTAAGTCAAGCAATGGCAGAGGGCAGCAGCTGGTATTGAGGTGAGCCCAGAAAAACATTTTTTTTACAAAAAAACTCCTTTTATTTCTGAAATTTTCAACATTTTTTTTTTCCACCTATGACATCTTCATAAAGTCTAAGAATTATAATAGGGCTCATCCCTACTGCACCTTACTTTAATTCTGTCTATATTATGGTCGACCCATGTAGGCATTTTAAGGTCACCATTTTAACATGGAACTTAACTTCAAAATGTCACAATAATATCTCTCACATACAGCTTGACTTTCCCATCAAGCATTAATACACAAGTTCAGGTCTTATACACCATAATTAGCCCACCACTCTCTTGTGGGAAAAGCTAGCGGTGTCACATCCTCAACAATATTCATATGAATTCCTTCACTTCAAGGAATTTTAGTTTTGAGTTCAACTATAACTTAAAAGGGCAATTAATACTTTATCCAAGGAAGCGATGATGCACCCAAATGGAAAGTCATTGTTGAGAAAAGTACCAAGTTTAAACCGTATCAGTTCTACATGTTACAGGACAAAATGTTGTATGGCAACAAACTTGCTATTATGCTATTATAAACCAAGATCGTAGCTGACATCAATGTCCCTGATTAAGAAAACTTAATTACAGGGATTTAGATTAACAAGCACAAGACCACTTCACAAATAATGGACAAGAGAATGAATTGATTATTAGATTATGAATGCCAACTTTATCTCACAACTGGATGCTCATAACTGATTGGCTTACATGATTGATTGATCCCTTCCAAACTAGAATTAGAAGTTTTGTTGAAAATTTATCATTAAAATTTATTCTTTTAATAAATATAAATTCTGGTTCATTACCTGTTGAATGCTCATTTTATCAAGGTGTATTTGTGCATAAACTCTGTCTTTAGCTAATGCTGTGATGTCACTGCAAAATAGAGTAATAAAAAATTTCCTGAAGTGCATTGAGAAAAAAAAGGGAAAGAAGGTTGGTGACAAGAAAAGACAGCTGGCTTACCTTCTGGAATATATATCCACAAAGGAATCATTTTCATCAACAATCGGGATTGAGCTAACTTTAGCTGCAGATAAACAGTACTCTCTAAGACATCGGACATGCAAATGAAGCACAGGCAAAGTAGAAAAAGAAGGTTGTCTATGTGGCAAAAAAAAAATCTAATTGAATATTGAAAGATACATACAACAAAGGAGCAATTGAAGAGAAAAAGCAAAACAGCACCAAGGGAAAAATTAGTTGAATAAACTAAAAAAAATCATGATTCACATAGGCAGTCCCCAAAAAAGAGAGTATCAACTTTGAAGCAGAAAAAATTATATGTTAAATTTTGAACAGACTGCAGAAATTATTGCAGTGGTAGTGAGAGCCAATGTTATGAAGCCTCAGCTTCAATTGGTCAATTTAGTCCCCTTGCTTACTTTGGCAAACTTTTCTATACACTTCCAACTTACCTGAGTGAAGAATGCTAAGTGTGCCAAACATAAATTATGTCAAATGATTTGAACTAGGATATATATAATAAACGCATTGTTTGGATCTACAGTAAACAATAGGGTACAACAGGAGAGATGTACAATAAACAGTGATTTACCTGACCACTAGGTTATATTAACCTTTGCAGAAGGAGAGGAGGGCAGAGCACAGTTTTCAATGTCCTCTCCCTCATTTAGCTTGGTAAAAAAAACAGGGAGAAGGGAGAAGATAGCCCAGGCACTCTTCTGCCAAAAGGTCATCTTTACCCTCTGAATGTAGACATGAACAGGTAGCTTGGACAAAGATGGCCAAGGTTGATGAGAGTGAAGATGGTAGCTCAGTGGAAGGTATGATGATTTATACTATGTAGCTCATATAATGGTGATCGAAGTCAATAGAGGGAAGCAGCTCAAACAAGGTCAATGAGGGGTGGCAGACATGAACAAGGTTAGCAAAAGGTGACCAGCATGAATAGTGAGCTCAAACAAGGTCAATGAGGGTGAGGATAGCTCAAGGGAAATAAATATAATGACATTGATGGGTAGCTTGGACAAGGATGGTCAAGTCAAGAAAGTTATAAACCTAAAGAAGGTCAACAAAGGCAATGAGGGTCAACCTTCAAGTATGAAAATGGAGTGTGATTGGAAAGAACAAGGATTATCTCATCATCCACCCCTTTCTGTCTTCCTATTTACTGAGAAGAAAGGAGGGTAGGAATTCCTGATCTTCTCTCCTCTCCTCTCCCTTGTGCAGGGGTAAACATAGCCTTAGTTATCAAGCAAATTCACTTGTAACGTTATTTTTGATACTATGAATGAATATTTTTAGAATACTCTTTTTATGAAATCTCCTACAAAGACACACAAGCTATTGGCGAGTTCCAAAATTCATCCAGGAGGTGATGGAAATTGCATGCGTGAAGGTGGAAGGTGAACAAGAACATTGGTGGGTGGCAAGTCAACAAAGTTCCAACTCTATGTGAAACAACTTGGTTGGTCAAATGATATGCAAGAGGCTTGGGAAGCCCAGAATTATGTCAGGAAAAGCACAGTGATGAACCCAAACAAGGATGGTGAGTTGTTGTAGATCTTTAAAGGTGTCAAAGAGCGTTGAACAAGAGCTGAGAGAAGTTGGTTAATAATAGAAGGCTTCTTTAATAATATGAGGGATGTTATTGACAACTAGTATGAGCTAGTAGTGAATGGTGATGGATTGGATGGCATACACGATTGGAATGTCTTAGAGAATGTCGATCAAGTAACAAGGGCTTCAACAGAGTTGTTGATGAGGAGGTCCCACTTGGAAAGATATGTAGCAAATTGGCAAGGCACGAATCAGGACAACTAGGTAGAGTGGTCATAACCAAAGACAATAAAGACATTGTCCTATACCTGGTGGAGGTGGTTGGTTATGGAGGGGTGGATGGAAAGAGAGTGAATCAATTTTTGTTGGATCACTATAAAGCCCGATATGGGTGTAACATATGCAATGTGAAGGATTTAATCTCCCTTGTCATTGTATCTCTTTCAATCATTGCCTCTAGAAGCACAAATGAAATGAGCCTGCAATTTACCATCATGGCAAACAAGGCAATAAGTGGTTGTTATGATGTCCAACACATTAGATTACTAGTGGGTGCAATTGGCACAGTAGTTCAAGCGAGGCAATTGCTACACTGAGCGGCAAGGATTGTAAGAAACAGAGGACATGACGTACCAATTTTAAAAAAATTTCAAGCATACCAATTTTTATAACTTCTATTATTCATTTCTCCAGATTTTTCTCAACACATTTTATTTCTTGTAAGCATATTATTAAACTTTGTCCTAATCAATGTATCTTACAATTTTATTCCTTTTCCTAAAATGTTCTTATGTCCACATTTCCCAATTTCATCTTATAACATGAACTAGCTATTTAATCCACACTCACCTAGAACTATACAAGAGTCCCAAGAGAACAAGTGGAACTAATTAAGGATTTATGTGCATCCACAATTTGTAGAATTGCATAAAGATGGTTGTATGGCCAATCAACTATGATATTCAACTGAATAGCATAAAAATCCACAAAAAAATGAATTATTTAGATCATTATCTATGAATCTAAAATTAAATCAAGAAAGCACTTCAAAATGGCAAGCTTTAGGTAAACAGAAAGATAGTGAGAATTGACCTTGAATCAAAAGAGAAAGGGCTAAACTGAGTAAACTGTTCTGTCTTAACACAACTAGTGGGCGCCCACTTTGGTCCTCAATTCGTGGATCCCAAGTACCCAATGGTATTTTGCAAATAGGTTGTTGTAGAATAGGTAAAGAACTAATAGAGTGTCTAAAGTGTCTGCAAATACCTGAAAATTTAAAAGCTGAACAGTGAGGCATTCAATGGCTAACAAAACAAATACATACATATATAATTTCAACAAAAAACAAGAGCGGGATTAATATCTAAAGCATTCAGCTCCATAATAATTTCATCACAATGTTTGCTTACGTTTCAGAATCCCTGAAAGAGAAGCAAGATGCAATAGTTGTGGAAATGAACCATCATCTCGCGCTGATTGGTACATGATTGGAACAGTAGATACTTCATTTTGCAAAATCTTCACAGCCACATCTCTTAAGGAATCATATGGACCAGCCTAGTGAGAGAGATCACAAGATCAGCCTAGTAAGCATTTCCATCGTACAAACTGCTAATCGAGGGTAACATGGAAAATCTTCTTTAAAAAATGAGTAAAGGCAGACAAGTTTAAATTCACAGATAGGATAATACTTTACTTGCATGAGAGAAGAATTCCAATAAGGGCAAGATAGTTTCCTTAATCCTACACTATGCTAATGATGTAATTAGTTAGACTGTGACACTCTAAGGATTGAAATCTGATTCGAGTAAATCATCTAACACACTATTATTGCAATCTTTTTTCATCGTGTACCTTGCTCCTTTACACCATAAAGATATGTACCAGTTAAATTACTTTGCACATGTGGCTCGGTTTGGGACTGAAAACCATTTAATTAGATCCCCATTCAAGTAGATCTAAAACAAGGACTTCATAAGTCCAACGCGAAACACTAATCATAATGATGGCTCTCAACTCTGCGTTGTTCCTTTGGTATAATTGGATGGTCAGCATGACAAAATATTGCAATAATTGTGGACAAACTTGGAAATGATAGTTGTGCGACAAGACATTCTGCAAATGTACATGGAACAATCTGCTCCACTTCATGTTCAATGGTATCATCATCATCAGGACATGTTTACCCCAACTATTAGGGGGCAGGCTACATAATTTAAAATACTCCATTGTGCTCTATGTAATGTCTTATCCTTAATAATGTTTGAACCAACTAAGTCATTTTATTACTCTGTTTGAACGCAACGGTTGTTTAGAAACCATAATAATGAAACCTGGGATCCATAGGCATGGCTCTTGGAATAGTCATGAAGTTCATGAGAACTGCAGCTTTGCAGATAAACTTTGCTTTAATAAGCAAGATAAGGCAGCTTTGAAAATATAACCAGAAATTCGATCACCATTCCATCACATCCCATTGAACTAAGAGGATTATCTATTAATCACTTAGTAAAGCAGGCCCTTTAAGGATTCTCAAAGGCTCAGTTTTAAAATCTTCTCAAATAAAAAAGGGTTTATTTTTGGTTTCAATATTATCAAAAAGTGTTGAAATAATAAATAATATCAAAAAATGGTTCATTTATGTTGTTGTTTGTGAACATAGAAATTTCAGATTTTTTTTCAGCTTTCATTTTGGTAAAAATATAAAAAGAGGAGACAAAATATGTTTATAATCAAAATAAATGTCAAAAAATTAATAATAATAATAACTGTCAAAACTTCAAAAGAGATTTAGAAATTCTTTAATTGTTTAGAACTATTTGTTATCATTTTTAAAAACTAATTTCTATTTACCATAAAAAACCAAGGACAATGACAATTATGAAATCATCAATTTATTTATTATTATTGTTATTTTCTTTATAAGCTATTCATATTGAATGCTAAATTAATTACATGATATATATAAAAAGGTATACTCAATATATATATATATATATATATATAATTAATACTAGTTAATAAATTATCTTTTAAAGAATAAAACTTTTTACTATAATAAATATCATAAATTATTATTTATTTAACTGCTTAAAGAAAAAATATATAGTTATTGAAAATGAAAATTAAATTATATCAAATAAATTTCTTAAATTTTTCATAAAACAATGTTTTTGAAATATATGACTTTGCTCCAACCAAATAAGATTTTATAGATTTCAAATTTTAAGATTGATTACTATTTTCATCTACCAAACATAAGAGTTGAAATTGAAATCTATATTTATTGTTAATATTTTTCCCTTTTCATTAAAATGAAAATCTAAAAAATTTCCTTCCAAACAGGATATACTTTTCAAGAATTCTATAACTACACGTTATATTCCTCTTTGATCAATGAAACTGTTAGACATGGGGTAGACATGGGGAACGACAACTGGAGAAACCCAAGTTGCCAAGGGAACACAACTCTAAAACCACAGTCCACAGATGGAGACCCATGCAACTGAATCCCAAGTCATGGCTGCTTGCAGTAGCCACAGGAGTGAGAATGGAACGTGGAGCAGCAATACAAGTAGATCCGCATATGGAAAGGGAAGTTGGAGACACCATCTGAGAAAGAGAGATTGGAGTATGCAAGGAAAGGGGAAGGAACCAAGGCAAAGAACGTACACACCTTTTTCTTTGTTTGTTTCCCATGAACAAAGTTGTTTTATGCAACATCGTGACCCTTTTCATCTTATAAAATGAGTGGTGAAACAAATCCTTAAATTTTAATTGTTCCTTTTTTATAACTGAAATATTTTGCTCTACACGTCCTATAGAATTACTAAAACAAAAGGATTCTTGGCATCATTCTGTTACTGTTCAAAATTGTAGGACAATTTGACTATTCAAAAACATAGTTTGTAAAATCACGATCCAAGATCGATCCGCAAGCACAAATCATCTCGGATCATGCCGGAAGCACAAATCGATCTCGGATCATGCAGAATCAATTTTTGCTTAAGGATCAGAGTATGATCGGAGTAGAATTGGTAGAATCCGAATATGATATTAACAGGATCAGAACAGAATTGAAGCAGGATCGGTGGAAGCTTTGATAGGTCATAACTTTTGACCCGAATTGAACCACAAGACCTATAATATATCAAATCGAAGTTCGCTCAAAGATCTATAATTAGTTTTAAGGTTTATCCTTAATCGCCCAGTTTCAAACCCAAAAACATTATTTAAAACCTTTTCGAAGGCTCGAAAGATTTTATCTTTTTTTTCGGCTTTTGCAGAGTTAGGATTATGGTGTTGATATTATTTAAATATCTGTTTAATTATTTTTGAGTTATTTTTTTATCAATAATATTCTGTCATTTTTTCCCCTGCGAAATCAATAATCTTTAGAAGATTATTTTCGACGTTCATGTTCGAATCAAAGGATTCAATAGCTTCTGTTACATTAGGTGTTTTGTTGGCCTTTAAATTTGATTATCTTGTAAACCAAGGGAACAATCTTGATATTGAATGTCATTATTATTATTATTATTATTATTATTATTATTATTATTATTATTATTATTATTATTGTGTTAATAGAAATTTTATATTCTTTCATTTTATGATATGAAAATATAAATACTATTGAGTGCAACCATGCGAGAATGTAGTTAAATTATTAGTTAATTTAAATTTGTACATGTAGTAATGTAATCTGAGGTATTGGGGGTAAACGATTGCATATATATGCAAAATTAGTAATCTATTTATATATAAATGAGTTTTTAGATATTTTTTCTCATTATTAATGATGTATCATAAAAATTTAAGGGTTTTTGGTAAGATCATATGATTCTACAATCTGATCTGGACTGATTAGATCTGACTCCAAATCGATTCTGTATAGGATAGCGATTCTACAAACTATGCCTCCCATCCCCTAGCAAACTTAGTGGTCTATAAACTGATCCCGTGATTTACCTCTCTTCACATAACTTGGGATGAGCTATGAGATGCGCTTGGGATGAGTGTAATCACCTTTTGCTACAATGATGAGGTGAACCTAAATTAAAGCGTTACAGATTCCACAAGTTGAAGTTTGAAATCACTGTCATGATTCAAAATCCAATTTATCAGAATCACCTTTACTTGAGTGTTTGTCAAATGTTATTTTTGATATCGAACAAGCAGGTGTTTGTCCTTTAATTAGGTTTGGTATGATCCCAATCTGTCACAAATCTTGTCAATTGAGATAATCAATTCATTAAATTTCTAAGCCCAATCACTCGCTCAAACTTCTTGAACTCTAGTTATTAGTAAGCTATTAGTAGTTCTCATTTAGTCTGTAACTTCATTTGCTCACCACAATTCCCTATCTGAGACAATAAAGGTGGTACAAACTAAGTTGGGAGTAAAGGTTAAGTTGAACATTCGGTGGAATAGGAGCAGACTAAAAGGATTAAGATAATTTTTCTTCTATTATATGTTAGAGAACTATTTTGGAAGCCTATGCACCTAGGGAAAGCGAACAAGTATACAATTTCTTTACTAAAATAGCAATTGTCTGAGGTTTCAAAAGTTTTGCTCCATTCCATTGCGAACACTTAAACATGCAAAACCTTAGGATATCTTGTGATTTTTGCATTTGCCTTGACATGATTAATTTGAATTAAGATTGCATCTAGCTGCATGGTCTGGGCAGACAGAGGTCGTAAAATTTCTCTGCAATAACAAAGCTGATGTGGGTGCCGCTGCTATGGATGATACAGCTGCAATCCATTTCGCTGCTCAGAAAGGTCACCTGGAAACGATCAAGGTCCTATTATCTTCTGGAGTCTCTGTCAAGGCTGCAAACAGAAAAGGATTCACGCCTTTGCACTATGCTGTCCAAGGATCTCATGCAGAACTCATCAAATATCTAATCAGGAAAGGTGCAAGCCTTACTGCCAAGACAAAAGGTGGGCAAACACCTGCTGACCTTGCAAGCACAGAAGAAATCCGTGCTCTTCTTGAAGATTGCAAGCAGTCACCAGCCGTAGAAGAAAAATCTACCAGAACCAAATTGGATTCTGATTCAATGACAGAGGACTCTGCTGAAGAGAAGAATCGAGGTTCCATGCCAAAAGAATTGGTTCTAGTCGATGAGGGCACATGCGTCAACGAAAAGAGGAATGGCAAAGAAGTTGATGACGTTGGCTCTTTGAAAACCAAGAAGGCTAAGGTTTCTCTTGATCATCTTGTAGCTGAAAGCGATGTGCAAGATGGGGAAGAATAATGAAAGATTTATGATGTACAAGCAGTTCTAGCATCCGTGGTTCTCCCATCTGACGGGCTGAAAGGTCGGCTGTTTAGACTTGACGCTGCGAACATCATCTCCGAGAACAATATATGCTGTAAAATTGTAGTTATATTGGCAGGATATTATTAACGTGATGAAATCTGGGTTCTTCATTTTAGTTTTATTGGTTTCACTAGACTGCTCAAAAAATAAAAGCTTGATGTTGGTTATTGGTGACTAATACTCATTTGTCAATTAACTTATATGTATGGCTGTCCTTATTTTATTAGAATTTTTTTTTCTTCTAAAATCTCAAGTATCAGCCGGTGGAATGAAAGCAAGTGAAAAAAAATTAAAGATATTTTAAAAAATTACAACTGTGGAAAGAATAAACTGAGCTGTTGACTTTCATTCGGGATGGTAGTAATGAGATGAAATATGTCATCTCAGCTGTAGGAGGTAAATCGGAAGGCCACGGTAGGGGAGGACATATATGGATGTAGGATCTAATTGATTGAAATTCTAAATAAAAAATTCAAAATATACAGCGGAATAACGGAAACTAACTTAACGAACCAACACTAATAATGATTAGATGAAATATATTTAACTTAGAGAGAATGAGCATGTAAGATTCAATAATCAAGACTTCTTAAACACTTAACACAATGAGCATGTGAAAATTAACAAGATGTTGAGCATAACAAGCATGCAAGAGCTAATAAGATTTTGACTATAAAGGGCATGCAATTACTAATCAAGTATTGATCACAAATGCTAAATAAAGATTGACATGCATGAGTAAAATAATATGTGATTCTATTTCAAATTTCTCATTTCGAGAAAAATGGGGGAGAAATCTTAAAAGAATCTAAAAAGTTAAATGTAAAATAAAATTATATATGTATGACAATAAATAAGAATTAAGTTACAATTACTAATCCTTAGTTGCCGATAGTCGTTCGCGATCATAGCGCTTCAGCACGGAGCACAAGAAGAGCTTCGGAGAGCACATAGAGAGTAGTCGACAAAGAGGATTACTCAAATATGTGTCTCGAACCTTCTTTTATAGAGCTAGAGTCGATATTGACATGACACGGCTTCGGTTGAATGGATGACTTGGTTACAAACTCTATCTCATTGATGACGATATCCACAGTTTTCGATCGACTGGACTTCCTCTAGTCGTCTAGTGCTTGGTCAAATGCAATCTTGATTGAATCCCCCAAATGGATGGATCTCGTCAACTTCAGTCACATAGAAGCTGTTTGCGGTCGCCCAGGCATCGAGGTTGCCCTGATCCTCGCCCTGTCGCCTTGAACCTCCTAACTCCGTTAACTGAGGTTTATCCCTAGCCAATCGCTTGGATTCCCTTCCGATTGCCTTGGACGGTCGAAAACCACTTTCCTGCAAAAGTAATACATAATGAGTTTGATGGAAAATTAAATCTTACTCATACGCACCTTAAGCTAGATGTTCAGCTCCTAACAGACCCATCTAGACTTAGTTGCTAAGACTCAACTCCGAGTTGATCAAGGCTTAATAGGTTCATCTCCGAGGGTCAAGTTATCCAGGTGATCCCCGTTGGTGGCAGTAAAATAGGTGTGTCATTGATCGGTCACTTATCTGGACGATATGCAGAGGTATTCTCTCTAGAACTATGTGCTATAGGTGCTACTAA
>JBAMIE010000098.1:2173832-2184032 GCA_037177295.1 Kaempferia parviflora
TGTAGTGTACTGTATAAGGGCCTCCCTATCGCGTGACTATGCTCCGCGATCACGTGACTATGCTATGCGATCGCGTCGAGCAACTGGGAAGGACTGCATCGTTATCACGTGAAGAGGCTTCATGATCGTAAGTTACTGGATTGATGAATCGTGATCACGTGAAGAAGCCTCGCAATTGCAAAGAGGGAGTCACCTGCACCAGTTGCAAGTTTTGACAGTAGAAGTAAAGAGAAGAATTACTTTAAATCACCACTCAAAATGCGTCAGAATCTAATTTACGTAAACAAACTATGCATGAACACCTAAAATGACATTTAGGACTCAATGGTGTAGATGAAATTATGATCCGAAATCATTGTCATCCCTAACTTAACCATGAAGACGTAACGATAAATTTATATGTAGCCCCCTCGAAACTCAAATTTAAACTAATTTGCCCAACTCGCTCTTCGCGGCCGCAACTCGCTATCGCTGCAGCAACTCGCCAAAGATCGGAGAAGGAAATAAAAGGGCCAAAAAAAGGGCGGCGAGAGTTCTTTTTCAATTCTCCCTCGTCTCTTCTCCTCTCGCTCGCTTATCCCCTTCTCCCATCTCCTCCTATCCCTAAACCCTCCTCGTCCCCGTTTCCTCTCTCCGTCTCTCTCTCGCGTGCTCTCTCCGTCCCTGGATCGCAAGATGAGCAGCGGAGGCGCTAGGGTTTCGATCCCCGCGGGGGTCCGGCGGACTATCCAGAACATCAAGGAGATCGCTGGAAACCACAGCGACGAGGAGGTCTACGCAACCCTCAAGGAGTGCTCCATGGATCCCAACGAGACAGCACAGAAGCTCCTCCTCCAAGGTCGCTCCTGTCCCTCCTCCCTCTCATTGCAGACTTGTTTGCTCCCTCACATCCTCCGTTTCAATGGTTTCAAATTTTGGTCAAGTGCGGGATGCGGTCATTTGGAATGCTAGGATTGCTGTTTCTGGGCGAATTTTCTTCTTTTGTCCATATCTGATGTTTTTTTTTGGGGTGGGGGGTGGTTTGGGTTGAATGTGTATTCGTTTTGCACATTTATGGTGCATTAAGTTGGTGGTTCGTATTATGACAGATCAATCATTGTTTTTGTTTTTGTTAAGATAAAAATCAGTTTTTGATAAATCGAACTCACTTTTACGGGTTCATTTATTTGGATGAAAGAGGGATTGTATCTGGTTTCACTAGTAGACTTATTCAAGGTTTAGAGTATGTCATGCATTGGAGTTTTTGATCCCTGATTAAAATGGAACAATTTTGTATGTTTTTGGCATTTGGCATGCATCAAAACATGCTTACACTAATTTAAATGGATTGCACTTCTTTAATGCCCTTTTAATTATTTTACTTGTAAAAATAAGAATATACTAATTAGATATTCAATGGAGGTAAAGTTGTATTGTACGATATAATATTCGATATGCTTCCAACATATGTAACACTATGCTGAGATGAATTCAAATTAAGTTTACAGATCTATTTTGTTCACTCAGATTTTTTTCTTCACAATATATGATTTACTCATAATATTCTTCTTCCTTACTTTTAAAAATATGAATATGACAATTAGATAATAAATTACATTAGATTTTTGGAGAAAGTAGTCAAAAAACAATAACAAAGGTTATTGAAATTCATCTTGACATGTGTCAAAGCATACTGACTGATGGTGTTGAATGATGCTATTGGCGCATGTGACACAAGTTATAGTGTTTATGCCAATCAATATCGGATTCCAATGATTCACTAGAATGATATATTTTTTCTGTGCGATGCAATGGAAGATTTTAAACATTGGCCTCTGTGCATTGTCTCTTGTCTTTTACTTTTCAGAATCACGCTTGGCTTTGTCAGATGGGTTTCTAATTGATTTCATTGTCAGTGCATATTTATGTACTTACATTTAATATTCTATCTACTCAATTTCCTTGTCTTTCTGCTATATCATAACAAGCTTGTTGTTTCTCCCTTGTTAGACACCTTCCATGAGGTTAAACGCAAGCGCGACAAGAGAAAGGAGGTAATCCTTTGTAGTTTGTCATATTATCGAGCATTCTAGTTTTTTTGGCATGTCATATTCTCTTTTGTTGAATTTTTCATGATCGACTTGTTTTGCTATTATCACCAGAATGTCAGGGAGCCTGATGAACTTAGGTGGAGGACTGGGGTGCACAGACGAGGAGGTAGGGGAGGTCAAGCAAAGTATTCACATTCATTGCCTAATGGTATGAATTCATTTTTTTTCAATGTTGTTATACTTGCACCTATGCTGTTATATTTCTGTTTGCCTTGCTTGTCTCTATGTGTCTTGCATTTAAATATGAAGGTCTTGCTAGCTTAGTCAGAGTCTAACTTATATTAGGTAGACAGGTTGATACCACTTATAAAGAAATCTTACACTATGAATACGAACTTTCCTGATAAGGTATCCAATATAAATTCAGATATGCTATCGATACCTGCCTTTTTGCAAATTCTACTTTGTGATTCTTTTTTGTACATATACTCTTCATAATGCTATTGTGGACTTTCGCTAATGATCTTTATTGAATTCATTTGTTGTGACCTTTAAGGGCAACTTAAACATACCTAAACACATATGACTATTGTATTGTATTCAATTGCTATTGTTGGAAACTGTAAGTGAATATTAACCCCAGAAATTTCATTGTTTACAAGATGCCACTGCTGGAAGAAATACAACATTTGGGAAGGAGAATGAGCTAAATCAAGGTGCAAATAAAGCAAATACATCATTGTCCACCACTCCTGATACAGGCAATAAATCTGCAATTTCACTATCAGGGTATGTAGGATTTTTTTCTTCTTCTGTGCTAAGGTAGGATGCAGTGATACCTACGATAATATAAGATGTTCTGTTTCATTACATAGGATGGACACCTGATTAATTGTGTCTGTATTAAACTTGTTATTTATCATTCATTCATCATTCAAAGTATTCCTCCATTGTATGTATTAAATCTGGATCTGTTCGGAGCTTAATGTAGCTAATTCATTTGTTTTTCATTATGGAAGAATTTAATTAGATATTATTATTCCCTTCATGCTGCGTTGTTTTCCATAAAGATATTGTAGTTTTTTACACTGTGTATTCGTTTTTTGTGTTTTACTTATTAAACCTGAATCTATTTGGAGCTTAATGTCGCTAATTCATTATGGAAGGATCTAGTTAGATATTGCTATTTCCCTTCATGCTGAATTGTTTTCCTTAAAGATACTGTAATCTTTTCACTTTCAGTTCTCCTTTTTGTTTTTTTAGTCGACGTTCTAGAAAGCCAAATCATGTCCACAATTCCATTTTTACCTCTCCAAATTGATTGCTACATTGTGGCAATCGATTCAAACATTGTTCATTAGCTAATATTCAGAATTAATTGCTACAATCGATTAAAAAAATCTGAAAAATTGTTGCTCTCTATATGGCATATGTAAATGATGTTTAAGGGCATGAATATAATCATAAGAACTAGACAAACACAAACCGGAATGATATAGAACGAGATCCTATATGTTTGTCTAGTTCTCTTGATTATATCCATGCTCGCAAACATCATTTCCATATATCATATTGAGAGCAACATTTTTTTGAACATGAATCAGATTTTTCGGACACATTCGTGTTCAGAAAATTATTGCTCTCTATATGATGTATCTCAATGATGTTTGAGGTTATGAATATTTCTATGTAATTCTGAGCTCTCTAGGTCCATCATCCGATTTTCACGTTCAAAATACTACTGTGTGTCAAATTGATGTTTGAGGATATTGATATAATCAGGAGAACTAGACTAACTCATAGGACATGGGAACACATCATTTTGAGCTCTCTAGGTCCATCAGCCGGTTGATGGGCCTAGAGAGCTCGGATGACATGTGTGTTCGTCTAGTTCTCCTGATTATATCTATACTTTCAAACATCAATTTGACACGTACATTGAGAGCAGTGATTGCTGTACTGTAGCAATCGATTGGTGGAATATTACACAACCACATAATCATTCCCAATCGAGTGGCAGATTTACCAATCGATTTCTACACTTGTAAATCTTTCAATCGATTGGGAACAGTAAGAGGGGTAAAATGGGTATTGGGTACGTAAATCGGTAATTTTGAAACTTGGGTATGTGATTTGGGTGGGGTTTTTACTTTTTTATACTGCCTTTAGTAATTATTTTATCAAATCTGAAACTGATGCAACTCTCCATTATTTTGACATGATTTAATGACATATTGAGATTGCTTGATGTCTTTGGAATTAGTGACTGTTGCCAAAATATGATTGAACGCCCAAGATGTACTTATACCAAAGAACAAAGGCTCTTGGAGCTTAATAAAAGTTGGGAGGCTAAGATGTATGCTTTAGTCAATCAAGCCTCATTGTCACAGACTATATATATTTGTGATATGCAATACAATATATTTGGTATCAGCTCATCGTTCATTACTTAATTTCGCTGGTACAGTAGCTCAAAATTCAAGGTTAAGAAAATAAGAAAATGGCATAAAGAAATATTGGAAACATTAATTATGATGAAGGGAAAAATAAAAATTAAGAGGCTGCAGTTGTAAAGTCAGCTGTTTGAGCTTTCTTAGTTTATCCTTTTAGTTAATGATAATTTGTGGCCATTGTTATGATTTGGTAGACTTAGTCTTTACTTTTTGACAACTAAATTAGTATGATTGGTTTCAACCCTTGTTTATATATGGAAACTGAAAACTGAGTGATGGAGATACGATTTAATATATTGAAGTGGTTCCTTGTAGACACTTTTCAATTATACTTGAGTCAAATTTGTAGATTGGATCAAAGTATTCTGGATGGTTAGTTTTCATGGGCAAGTGAATACCTATCATCTGGTCTACTGCTAGATTTGGATATCATTGCTACAGCAATCCAATTTTGCACTTTATGTTGGAGATTTGCCTTTCTTTAGTTAGTTAGTAGTTGGGAATGTGGCAAGTACGTTATTGTAGTAAGTTCAGGTGTCAAAACTGTGAACTACTTTTTATTAAGGAAGTGATGCTTGCCATTCTCTGGTTAACACTAATGAGAATGAGGAAAACCTTATTCATATAGATAACTTATCCCCTACCACAATCCGGACTTTGCTATTATGGTATCTGAGTTTCATGTGTTTTAGTTATTGAAAGTTAGAAAAACATATACTAGAATTAGGTAGCTTACTGGAGCGGTTTTTGCACTTTTTCATTTGCATTTACTTTGTGAGCTGGATGTTTCAGTTGGACAATTTTCATTTGTATAACAATGATAAGATGTAATCAAAAGATATATAGTTAGAGAAAAATCAAAAGCTTTGGAACGGTTAGCTGCAACCTTTTTCTACTAATATGATGCAAAATAGCAAAAATTGAAGTATGAAAATTGCATATTGTCGATTTCAATGCAATTTTCATACTTCAATTTTTGCTATTTTGCATCATATTAGTATAAAAGGTTGCATATCGTCAATTTCAATGAGTCCTTTTTAATGTCGCTTCTTTTTTCTTTTTTTAGATTTGATTAGTATGATTGCGATATATTTGACCTTGAATATTCTTTGTAATAATTGTAACTTTTCAGCTCTGTTTCTGGTGTTGCGAATGGTCCCAGCAATGCAGAACATCCTGTGTCATCTCAGTTATCTCATTTATCTGGTGTTAATGACATTCTGTTGGAAGAAGCATGTGATGCTATAAACACTAAGACTGCATATTCAAGATTACCTCCCAAAGGTGTTAAGCGTGGTTCTGCATCTGGGCAATTAGCACGAGGTATAGGCCAATTCTCTTCAAACAAGCCAGTTGTGGTACCATCTATCGATACACACAGCTCTGCTCAGTCAGGAACTATAAAACAGGTAACCAGGACTCAATGCTCTGATGTTGACACAAGCAATAGTTAAGCTGCAATTGACTTATTAAGATCAAATATTCGTTGAAGTTTGTTCTGACATGAGATTTGCTACAGACCAACTCACATGGATCAGGAACAAATGTATCCTCTGAAAAATTCCAAGTTACATTTTCATCTTTCCCTGCGGCTAATGGCAGTAGACAACCATCTACTTACAGCAATCGCTTTCAACATCTGAGTGGTTTTCAGAAAGGTAGACCTGAAAA
This sequence comes from Kaempferia parviflora, assembly GCA_037177295.1. Taxonomy (NCBI): domain Eukaryota; kingdom Viridiplantae; phylum Streptophyta; class Magnoliopsida; order Zingiberales; family Zingiberaceae; genus Kaempferia; species Kaempferia parviflora. The sequence goes on from JBAMIE010000098.1 coordinate 2,179,987, forward strand.
CGTTTTCTTTACCTGCCTTATTTATGTAGTTATTCTGATTGAGTGATTCTAGTACAAACTATTCTGGCACATGTTTATTATCTGACCCTTGTTTGCTGCATACACTAGAATTTTAGTAGATTAACTCGTATATGTAGTCATTCTGACTGTGTGATTCTAGCAAAAACTATTGTACTCCATGTTTATTTTCTGCCTTTGTTAGCTCCATCACTAGAATCTATGTAAATTTAACTCTCAACTATAAGATCTTGCTCCCATGCATGTTATTGTCACTGGCTGAAATGAAATTATATCAGTTCCAGATTGCCAACATGTATGAGTTGATGTGGTACCAATCATGAGGGGGAGGAAGAGCAGGGAAAAAGAAGAGGAAGAAATTGAAGATAAATTGGAGTATGACCTGTTCCTGTTATTTGCAACCAGCACATCCAAGATTGACTGATTCCTAGAAAAGATTTCTCGTTGATCCTTCCAATTTGGGGCTGATTGATGGCATATTTTCCCGAATTTCCAGTGCTTGAATCTTTCTTCATTTTTTTTCTTGAATTCTATCATGCATTCCAAAAGAAACTGAAAGCCAATGCTTATCATTCTTAATACTAATTTGCAACACAGTTGATGCTTGCTTGTTGCTTTCAATTCCCTTCTCATTGATTTTCTACATTTTAAAACCAATAGTATATGAAGTTGCAATGCTCTATGTCTCAAACATCCTTTGGTCATACTGTTTGTTGTTTTTTTGCGGTAAGGAATCAGTTCCTTAGTGAATTTCATTTCCTCTAAAACAATAGGGAGACTACATTTATCTCAACTATTTGAGCTCTCCTATATTTATTTTTATTGTATTCTTTCTACTACACACATTTATCTTAATATTTTCATCTTTGCTATATTAAATTTTGTATGTGTAGATAATGCCCCAACACTTTGATATATATAATATAGTGAGTCAACTATATTCTTAGTATATAAAAATTTCCTTTCAGCCTATGGGGACATGATCACAAGAATCATGAAACTCCTCTTCTTGACCATCCATTCAATATCCATTCTATTATATCTTTATTAATACGCCCCTATCTTTCTTTCTTATTAAGATTTTATGTCCATTCTTCCTAACTATTCTATTTTTTGTTAGTGAACTATTTCATATATTCACTTTTTATTTTACTAATCTTGAAATCAAGGTTTGAAGTATCGAGCTATGCTTGCTGACATGGGCAATACATTCTCTATAGGTGCATATTAACAAATGGTTTAACCATTATGTTGGTTTTATTATTGTATTGCCCATGCCAGAATAGTCATGGGGCCAAGAGGAGAGGACGAGAGGTAGTCCCTAAATCTAATTCATACCTTAGGTCCAACGAGTAGTGAAGTGTGTGGTGAGTTACGAAGACCACATTAGTGGGTGATGGCTGGAGGTGGTTAGAAAGGACTTTTACGAGCTCGCCAAGGATGATAAGGTGAGGCAACTACAATTTTACTATTAATCATGGAAACGATGGAAATGTACAGATCTATATTACGCAATAGTGGAAATATATATGTGTGAAAACCGCATTGATATAATACATACAATATAACATGATTTAAAATTTTAGGGTGAGATTGCGATGGTCATGTAAGGCTGAGTTTTTTTTTTTTTTTTTTCATGCGTGAGATTGCGATGGTCATGCAAGGCTGAGTTTTTTTTTCAATTTATTTATTTTTAAATGCTTTTAATCGTTAATTTTTTAGGCAATCTATTTTTTTTTTTAAATTTTAATTTAAGTGTTAAATTTTTTATTATTTTTTAATGATTAATTCTTTTCCCTTTTAATTCGTTTTTCTTGTTTTCCATATTTTAATTTTTTATTCCTTTTATCCTTAAACACATGATTTTTTTTTTAAATTTTTTTCTTATTATGTTCCTCCTTAAATACATAGGAAAAATTTTCCTCCTTAAACTGATTAAAATAAATTAAATTAAATCTACTTATCCTAATCATTATGTCTAGACTTTAGTTGATCATAAATTAATTTTTACTCATTCCTTTTTAAAATATTAGTTTAACCTACTAGTAAGTATTGATAGTAATCAAATATTATAATAATATTTTTTAATTAATATATCTTATATTTAAAAAGTATCAAAATCATATCGGTATGACACCATAGGATATCGAAACGGTATCGTTCTGATTATAAATTGAAGCTCCAATACGGCTCAAAATTTTAAACCATGTTGTACACTAGTGAAACTATCAAAGAATGAAACTTCAACACACTTTGAAACCTTTACTTTTTAATTTTATTTTCACAAGTCAAGCTTCAAATTCAATCTAATTATTGTCTCGTTCCTCTCATCATTTAAGACAATATTATATGCAACTAACATACACTAAGGAGATTATCTAGAATGTAGTTGGTAGTACGTAGAGTTAGTGCTTGATGTAAACCTACAATATAGGAAATTATTTTTTCACATTTCCAATAGCTCTAACATTAATAACAATATTATACTACATATTTCTTTCATCGCATAAATTATTAAATATTCCTTTTTCTCTAAATCTCATGATAGTAGTTGTTTAGAGAGTCTACCATAATAGTTGTGACTTTATCATGCGATTTTTCTAAATTAATAAAAATATGTCAAAGTTATTTTCATTTCCTGAATATGAGAATTTTAAATTAACTATTTTGTTTCAAATTCTAATAACATCTTTTGAAAATTTAGCATGGATGACCAATGAAATATTTCTTCCCATTTGTTGGAAATTATGCTTATCCCTGTTTTATCTCAATGTTCACTCAGAAAAATTTTGCCCTTTTTTGCTTCCATTATTCCACTATCTGTTCAGATATTTGGATTCCTTGGAATTTTGTATTGTATACATTTATACTTACAATGCTACTCATTCAATAGATTTGACATATGTGAAATGGAGCAATTCTTGGTTCATCTGGCTGAGCATCATACCCGAATTATCTATTATGACACATGGCAATTATGGAATTTTATGTTTGATTTCTAATTTAATACTTAACTTTGCAAAATGTAAAGTAGACTAACTGATTAACTTTCTACTCAGCATCTCATCCTAACAAAGAGTGGAAACCAAAGTCAGTACTTGTGAACCCTGCTAAGGCATCTGAGACAAATGATACACCTGAAGTAACAGTAGTGACCGAAGCTGTTTCCCAGTCATTGCCAGCCTCTCATTCAGTGGCTTCAGTAGAAGACACTGTAAATCTAGAAAAGAAGGTAGAGAAACTGAAGCTATCTGACATAAAGCATGTGATTATTCCAGACCATCTCCAGGTTCCAGAGGCACACATACATGGTTTGAGTTTTGGAAGTTTTGATGCCAATTTTCAGTTGAATGTGCTTGTTTCCAAGGACCCTTGCAGAGATGATGTCGAGGAACTACACTCTGAACCATCTCATGAGATTGATGAAACTATCGAGCACCATTCTTTAAGGTTCTAAATTAGTTGCACTATTTTGCTAATTTCATCTGCATATGAGTTGTTCTCATTCTTTAAGGTCATATCTCATTTGCTTGTGTTGAATCATGAAATGCTGAGTTTATGACATTAACACATTTTTTTAATGTGATAAATTGAACTCATAGAAGTTATCAACTAAGGCCATTTAACATGTCATAATTTCCATTCATCATAGGATGAAGCTTTAATACTGAAAATAATACATTATCATTATATCTTTTTGACGGTGATCTTGCAATGGTAGAAGTCATTATGTGTTTCTTGATTTATTAACTGCTTGACAATAAGGGCGCGTTTGGTTCAAGGGGATCGTTGATAACCTTGGTTATGTGATTACCTGGTAATCACATAACCAACGTTATAGGGAATATAAAATAACCTAAGTTGTTTGGTTCAATATTAGGTAATGCATTAAAAACTTGTTTGTTTCAAGGTTTTAGTGTATAACCTAGTTTGACATTTACTATATTGCCCTTGGTTCAATCCTAGTATTTTTTACAAAATTTGATATTTATTTATTTTAATTAAATTAAATTAAAGTAAATTAATAA
>JBAMIE010000098.1:2195951-2221214 GCA_037177295.1 Kaempferia parviflora
TTTTACAAGAAAATAATATTTCTTTTATCATTCTTAGCCTAGCCCACCTAAGGTCCATTAGGCCCAATAAAGACAAGTCCACTTAAGGCCCATTAACCTATGTTGTAGAATTTTCGGGGCGTTACAGTGTTGTACCAACTTCGAGGAAAAATAATTAAATAATAATTTAAAAAATTAATGATAAAATTTTTCAAAATAGATAGTTTTGTCAATACGGATTAATGGTAAAAAGATAATATGCAAAACCGAAAAAAAGTGTAAGGATATTTTTTTTTAATCTAAAATAGTATATAATTAAAAAAAATGAAAAAGTGCCCTTATGGTGGTTTCACCAATATAGAGCAACCTCACTCTGATACCAATTGTAGAATCGAAAGTGCTAGAGGGGTGAATAGCGTTCGTAGCTTTTTCACTTTTTTTAACGTAAAAACTATCGAGTTAAAGTGCAGCTAGCGGAAAAGAAATAAACTTAGCGAGGAAAGAGAATAAGAAGAAGACGAAAACACAAGAACACAAGTAATTTTACTTGATTTGGAGCTTGTGACGACTCCTACTCTAAGGCCCACACTCCTTGAATGTTTACTTTGGGCAATCCACTAGCAGTTCGAACAAGTACAGAATTAATTACAAGGATATTATAACTTAGTGCAATAAAAAAATTATACCGACGACTTGGAATTCGGAATGTCGTGCTTTCGGTTGTGGAGTCGCGTCGCAGAGTCATAGGATCATCTTTGAAGCAGCGCACAATAGAAGGATGTAGAAAATCAGTTGTATTTATGAAGCTGCTCAAACACCTCTTTTATAAGATATTGAAGGCACCTCCAGATGTGTGGAAGGTGCCTCCAGCTCAGCTCAAATAAGAATCAAATTCTAAGGTTCTTATGTGGACGAAGGCGACTTCAGGCACCCCAAGGCGACTTCAGGCGCCCCAAGGCGCCTTTGGTCCTCCACTTGGCGACAAACGATGAAGCTCTATCCGTAGACTTTATCCTAGCGGAGGCTCCTCCCAACTGCTCCGAGGTGCCTCTGCACCTTTGTATCGAGACACGTCCATCCACTAGAGGTGTCCTACGCCTTCTGCGCAGAGGGATTTTGCCAACCGAGGCACCTCCCTTACCATGGAGGTGCCTCGGACACTATTCATCCGAAGATCTTTTGTCTATTTTATTTTTTTACAAAGCATATTAGTCTAAATACCAAATATACCCTACAAAACTAAGTTGGCACAATAGTATATAATTAATAAATGATTTGACAGGCAAGAGACTGTCTGATCCTGACTTTTAGATTTCGACCAAAACCCTAGGTCAGACTGACGCCTACTATTCCCTCAACGGGGACGCATCGTCACCTACTCCTCTCAGGAGAATTTACCTTTTGCCAACCGATCTTCCAAACCGTTTAGACTTTGCTCAACATCTGAGATTCAGGACTTTCACCTAAGGTCCTCGACCCTAGGATTTCTCGCCTGGTATTTGCTACCTCCAAGGCTTTCACCTACGCCTGATCCCCGATACAAAGAATTTTCCTCCTGACATCCTCAACCTGCTAAGTCTTCCTTTCCTAGCCCAACTAGGGCTTTCCACAACCTAGGGTTATCTCCCCCTATAACCTAGGGTTAGCTCTCCCTAAGATTTTTCACTTGCCTAAGATCACTTAGGACTTTCTTGCACACTTAGTTCAACTTGTTTGAACAACAATATCACTTAACTTAGGACCCATTGTCATTATCAAAACTCAAGTTCAATCATTAGTGCACCCTGCACCAACAAAGCCAACTTAAGAGGAAGCAAACCAACTCAAAATGAGACTTGGATCATTTAACCAAGTGTAAACGCCTACAATCCTCCTTGTGTTCAATTTGAATCCAACCCACTTCAAGAACTTGATCCAAGCCTAATCTTCCCACCAAATCCCTACAATTTCCCTTAAACCAGACCCAAATTCAGGTTAAATCCGGTTCAATTGAATCATGGTATAAAAATAGGAATTTCATAGATGAACAGTGGTTGCGCCTACTATTCATCTGCGAGTTTCTTCTCCAACAAGCATCTTCATCCGCGGTTGCAGCCCCCACTCTCAACTTTGTCAATCAATTCAAGTTTTAAGGTCATTGTAGGAGCTTAGGGCAGATGTTGGACTACATCTAAGCTGTTGGAATCTCACCGACAAGGGTTTCTCTGCGAGCTTGCTGATTTCTGAATGCTCACAGCATCTTCCACTGCATCTCTAAGTTTTCTTCAGTCCTTCAATCAGAAATCATTGAAGGGGTTCTTCGGTGGTTTTTGGTTCGTCCCGACGCCCTCTCACTCACATACAAATCTGAAACCTTCCAAATCTATTCAGAAATTTAAATTCTAGAATTTTCAGCAACCTTCAGTCTCAATCCAATTTGTTTTCGTCATTGGAGAGGGTTTTTCTAGAGAAGTTTACTAGGTTTAGATTGAATTCATGTTAAAGAGCTTTCTTCTTCTTCAATAGTGAATTTCAGAGTTGATGGTTTCTATTTTGGCACTTGTGCGACGACAAGAACGTGTGGCTTATGGAATTGATAAAGTTTGGGTGTGGATAAATTAGTTTTAATTCTGAATTTCATTTTAATGTTGCATTTCCTTTAGATTTGAATAGATTTTGTTACATTTGAGAGGTGTGATTCATTATCTTAGTGAAACTTTAGTTTTATTTCGATTCTTGTTGCTTAGTTTAATTGTTGCTTTCATTCCAATTAATTTTGTTTCTTGTTAATGAGTAGCTTAGGTCAGTGTTGGGGTTGTAAGGTTGCAAACATAGTCCCACATTGAAAACACATGAGAAAAATCATGAGTTTATAAGAGAAAGATATCTCCATTGGTATGAGGCCTTTTGGGTAGAGCCTAAGAGCAAAATCATGAGGGCTTAGGCCCAAAGTGGATAATATCATGTCATTGTGAAGATATCTAAAATCTTTTGGACTCAACAATCAGTTGTTGGATTATTCTGTTTCTAGTTACAATTGGGTTTGTTTTTCTTGTTTTTGTTGGTGCACATTGCTTCAGAATCGAACTAGTTTTGATGTTGTCAAAGGTTCAATTTAAGTCTTGTTATTATCTAATGAGCTGCTTGAGTGTGCAGGCTATTTACTCAACCGGGAAAGTCCTAATCGTGGCTAGGCAAGAAGTCTGAGCGATCGTGGAAGTCATGCATAAAGTCCAAGTGGGTCGCGGACTTGACACTTGGCGGCAGAAAGTCCACATAGGTTGAAGACCTGATATCTGGCAAAAGAAGCCCTGGTGAGCCGATCTGGTGCTAAGCAGAAAAATCCAAACAGGTCGGGAGGACCAGATGTTTAGCAGGTAAGGTTGAGGTAAACAACTGGAGTCGAGCGACGGAGATGTCGTATCCCTGCGAGGGACAACCCTAGGTCGCTGATACAACTGAAAAAACCGGGAAGGTTTCCAAGTTGAGATCAAAACAGATTTTACTGTCTTACATTGCTCATACTTTATTATATTGTGCTAACTCTATGGTGCAAGTGTACTTTATATTGTGCTAACTCTGTTTTACAGGTTGACCAAATTGGAGAGATCGGTCGACCGAACCCAGGGATCGGTCGACCGAACCACTTAAGTTTGGCACAATAATTCAGAGGTATCGGTTGATTCGTCCAAAAGAAAATTCAGGGATCGGTCAACTGAACATCAGGTTCGGTCGGCCGATCAATTAATGACATTAATTGAGCAAGATCGGATCGAAGTAAATAAGGTATTATCAGACGATCGGTTGACTAAACAAGAGGTTCAGTCGACTGAAAAATTTATCGGATTTGAAGAAAAAGGAAATCAGTAAGGATTAGGTGACCGATAGAAGGTTCGGTCTACTGATAGGTTCAGTCGACCGAACGACTTTTCAGTCGACTGAACGAAACCTATAAAAGAACCTCGAGATCAAAACTTCAGGGACAACTCTTCTACATGAATTTTTCATCAAATTTCTAAGCTCGGTTGATCTTCTACTTCTACACCTACGCAAGCTACGACACTGACATCTCTTCGACTTGAGCGAGTCTGTAAAATCGGTATATTTTTATTAAGCTTGCATTGTATTGAAACTTTGTACTTGTAACCAGTCTTGCGCATATTAGATTACCCATTGGTGTGGTCAAGGATCACGGGCCTTTGAGTAGAAGTCGAAACAGGCTCTGAACGAAGTAACCGAACTGAGTCTTTGTGTTGAGTTATTTTTAAAAGAGAATAATTCTGTTATAAATTTTATTATAATTTTCCTATAAAAAATTATAACAGAATTATTAGAATAATTCTGTTATTTTATTACTTCTTATTGATCTTTGCTCTAAGGTTAATACAATATATATAGCATATGATAAGTACTTGGTCAATTGACCAAGTAATAAAATAACAGAATTATTCTAATAATTCTGTTATATTTTTTTTATAGGAAAATTATAATAAAATTTATAACAGAATTATTCTCTTTTAATTTTATCTTTTTCCGCTGTGACTCTAAATTGATTTAAGAAAAGATTTTTAACGAGAGCGATATTTAACCCCCCTTCTATCGCTATACCGATCCTTCAGTTTTAGATTAGATTTAGGCATTTGCAATTTTCTTTCCTTGATTGCACTTGAATTCTTAATCTAGGATTCAACAACCCCCCAATCTTACGGAGAAAACCGTTAAAAGAGTTTTTAATCTTAAACACACATCCCACTATTAGTTCCTCGAGAGATCTGACTTGGGCCCTAAACTATACAATTGTGCGTAACAGGGGTTCAAATTCATTATTGATTATTAATTTGGAGTTCATTGGCGACACGAGTTGTGAACTTTATCAGGCTCCTTACCTAGAGAAATGGGCAAGTCCACTTGAACGGGGCTCAGTCTAAGCATGCACAGTAAGCCTTCGTCAAGTAAGCCAGAGAGATCAAATTTAATGTTGACTAGTCGAGTGGTGGCCGTTTTGAAAGAAGGGTCGGTGCAGACGTTCCCTGAATCGAGAATGGAAGGCAGGTATGAGAACCATGCAGTTGGCCAACTCACATTTGAGGGAAGTCAAATAAAGAAGTACTTGTCTTTCAAGCCCTGCGATTGAGATTGTATTTTCTCAAAAAAAAAAAAACCGTTTAAATCTTGATTGAAAGTAGAATAGTCCGGTGGCTGCCTGTTGGACAAAGTAGAAATAGTGGAAGTTACAAAAAGTAAAAGACATACCATATAGGCGGAATAGGATGACAACTCCGCAAAGAAGGCAGAATAAAGTGGAGACTAACTGCTAAAGTGGAATCTAAAAATATCAACTCATATCCGTGAAAAACAGGTAGATAGAAAAGTGTAAACCTGCTAAAATTTACCCTTTAAGGAAGGTTACGCAGCCTTCGTCTTCTTCTAAAGGAGTGGCTTGAGCACCATGCAATGGCATATGTCAATGCAACATGGACTCAAGCATGCGGCAAACATGCACTTGAACATGTGGCGAGCAATATGGACTTGAACATGTATGACATGTGTCATGCTTTTCAAGAAACTCATGGTAACTTCTGACTGATTCACATGGGTACATTGTGCTCTCATCTCTATCCTTTGTGAAAATGGATCCTCTAGTCCGTAATTAATAATCTCTTCTTAGTTCAGATTAAGAAGATCATTAGATCAGATTAAGAATTTATGTATTAATTTCTCTTGATCTGATCCAATGACCCTCCTAATTACGGACCAAAAAAAGATAAAAATTATGGACCAAAAGATCTGTGCCCATCCTTTGCATGCAGTAGCATTACACATAGAACTTTTGAATTGGCACAATCCGGATCCTATATTTACAGCCCCTCCGGATCCTGTGTTCACATCCCCACCTATATTCATATCATTTTTTCCAACTGAAAGCTTCCAATGAAAGCGAGCTAAGGATGAAATTTTAACTCAGTCTTCTATATTGGAGAAACAATAAATGTATTTAGGAGTAAGTTTAATATCAAAAGAATCACAAATTGGCATTTATTTTTCATTGCTTATTTCATATTATTTTGCGGTTGACCTTATAAAATCTAAATTTAAAAAATAGGTAGGCACCAATGTAATTTTTTTTTAATGTAAAATATAAAATTTAATGTAAAAATTTTATTTAAAGAATTTGATACGGATGCTCTAATATATTTATTTAGGTAGTAGTTCAGTCAAGAACCAGCCATGTGATGTGCCCACTTGGGCACGCATCAATCAGAGAAAAAAATAACTCTAATGACATTGCTGAGTTAGTTAGTATATGGTAGTATACTTGTATTGCTATAATGGGCATAAGTCGAATCTCAATAAAAATTATATACAACACTTTTTCATGATTCAAACACTCGTTTAAATTTAAAAAATAAAACTTATTTCCTCAATATTAAAATATTATTTTCACTAATTCACGCTTTCACTTTCAGTTTCATAGTTGCATTTCGTATATAATAATAAAAAAAATATATAGGAGAATCTATTGTAAAATTTTGGTCGGCGGTGGGCTGAATACCACCGTAGAAAATAACTCATGAATTTATCTTCACGACTAAAGTACCTAGTTTGATGTTGAACGACTTTAGGCTACGTTTCATTATATATAATATATAATATGATTAAGTTTGTAATATAATTAATTTTATAATGTAATGTATTATAATTTATATTATATTATTATATTTAAAAATATATTAGTCGTAATCTTAATCAAAAATGATTATATTATTTTATTTAATATTAATTAAATTTTATAAGTAATGTAATTCATATAATTATAAAATAATAAAAATATCCTTTATCGTCTCTGCCGGTCGGGTGGCCGGAGATGGCGGCCGGCAGTCGGCCAGCGGCGGTGGGCGTCAGCCACGGTCGGCGATAGATGCGATCAGCCTGTGGCGGTCGGAGGGAGGTGGCATCGATAAATTTATTCAAGTGTAATTTCATGAGATAAGAGAGGTATTTTTGATATAATAATTTTTAGATTGTAATATAATCTGATTATATGAATTTTATTTTATAATTCAAATTAAATTATATTACATATAAATTAATATCAAATAAAAATAATTAATCTTATAATATAATCTTAATTATATTATATGGTAAATAACAGCCTACCTACCCTACACTAACGGTGAATAAGCGGAGGTGATTGCCATAGTATTGTTATGGCATTTTCTAGATTTTTATTCGTAGGGACCGATGGCAATTTTTTTTAGATTGAATGAATAGTTTCTAAAATTAATAAAGTTGTACGGGATATAAAATGTCTTATTGGTAATCTGATGTTTTTCATATAAAAAGTGACTGTACTTGGATAAATTCTCCCGTTATTTATCTACTTGTAAAAAATTTAGGATTATTCTGGAGAAGCGGTTAAGATGATAATTTTACTTTTATCCAAATAGAGTTGTATGAATTAAAAATCTAAATTATTAAAAATAAATAAATAAATAAATAGTATAAAATTAATATATGCCGATCCTTTTATGCCTCGTATTACGAGGGTAGATTAGAGATGATAATTTTCTCCTAATTCGATAGAGTATCTAATATCTAATCCGAATGGAGAAGATTATAGAGGGATTATCGATATTCTACTTGAATACCTGATTCTAAAATCGACGGACTATTTTTTTTTTTTTTTGTTGATGTTAAGAGTACGTTATATAGATGTTTAATTTTTTTTATTTTTTTTAAATATGATATTAATTTTAATATTTTTTTAATGATAATATTTAGATAGAAACAATAAAAATTATTAATATAGAGATGTTTAATTTTTTTTTAATAAGTTATATGGAGATGAATATTTAATCCCAATAAATAGAAAAATAGAGAATATAAAATCTAATCAAAACCAACCTATTACCATCCGTAGGACAGATATTAGGATCCTCTAAGCGTATGTGCAAGGGGACAGATCACAGCTGAGACGGATTAGCAGGAACATTAGAGATGAATATATTCACCATTTACCCCAAGGAACAGATCGCAGCTTCCAAACCACATTATGTTCTTTTCCATTTTTAAAAAAAAACGTCTCATCATCCTACCAAACCGGACTCTATTATTACTTTTATTTTTTTTATTGAAGAAATATTCTCAGGTTTTATTATTATTAATTTACTTTTTCTATTTAATTTTTGTAAAATACTTTATATTATAAGAAATCAATTATAAGAAATTAGATTTGTAAAATATTTAGCGTTTATAAAAAAAATGTAAAGATAAAATAATAATAGTAAATTATAAAATGTTTTAAGAATATTTACAAAAGTATAAAAACTAATCGATAATAATACAATAATCATCACGCACACATTTTATATGTATAATATAATATATGAATACGCATAAATTAGTATCTTAGGCTCATAAATTAGATTTGGTAAAGGTACACCAAACTCATACAGTAGTGCAACGCAAGAGAGACGCTGAGAACTCCAGTAGTAGCTACTGTGATGGGCTCTCCCTCATAAAAAAATTAATTTAAATTTTTATAACAAATATTAAACGATAAGAATATATACTACACTTGATCTTAGCAAAAAGGTCAAGAAATGTATGCTTTTAACATTATAGAAGCTTATCCGCTCACGATGTTGTCAATCCTAAGATGTTGAATTAAAGATAATCATGGCAGTGCATATTTTTTATATAAAAATAAAAAAGTCTTAACATAATGCATGAATATCTATTAATGTGAAAAATTTTCAATAATACACAGCAGCTGAGTTTCGAACTCTAGATCCTTAATTGATTAATGAGAAAATTTTCTAATAATACGTTGTAGAACTCAAATTGATTAATGAAAAAAATTCTCAATAATAGATCGCAGTTGAGTGTCGAACTATAGATCTTTAATTGATTAATCTTAATTGATAAATAAAAAAAATTTTAATAATACACCGTAAGTTCGAACGTCATATCCTTGATTAAAATTATTTTAGATGTAATAAAAAAATATTAGCATAATTTATTTTTAAACTACACTAAATTAATTAAAAATCAGTTCATCAAAGGTCCAGATTCTTAATTACTCACATCTGACTAAAACATTCTTAAAAAAACCAAATCATATGATATCAAAATTTATTCAAAATTAGTTATCTTTGTTTATTTGAAATCAATAATATAGGATTAAAATAAAATAGTTCTCTGTATACTGCTTTATAATATCGAGATTTAAAATGGAAAAAATACTCAGTTATTCTTAAACGTATTAACTAGTGAAAAACAATCTGGAATTGATGATGAATCTTCATCTGATCAAATCATAGGATACGTGGATGGGTTCAATCGAGTCCCCTCGAGCAGTGCGATGGTTAAGGCATGAGAGATTACCACATAAAATCTTGAAGTTAAAATTCGACGTATTGACCTAAAAGCAGGTTGACAGGGACGCTGAGTGAGTAAATCATCTTTTACCATGTAGATGGGTTTAATTGAACAGCAAAATCCTACTAAATAGACATGTCTTGGTGATGTAGACTTGAGTCCAATTTCAGAAGAAAGGGGATTATGAATGAGGAGTGTAATTTATCTTCCGCGAAAATAGGCTACGGAATATTTGATTGTGTTGTGGTTATATTACATGTGAATTGTGAAGACACAGCAAAGTCACAATTTGATTAAAAGGAATATAATCAACACGTCGAAAGCATAGTTTTTAGAAACATTATCTTATAAAATTATGCCAGATTCATATCTGTAACAACACAATAAAACACCTCTCATTGAATTCACTGACATAGGAACTCATTTGGCAAACCGGTAACTTTGAAATTAATATTTTAATTATCTGTTATAATTAGTCAACCAAACCATTTATACATCCTAAATGAAGACTGTTACTTCAATTTGTGCGGGTATTGCCTCAGAATCTTGCAGTTTAGATACAAGAGTAACAAGAAACAGTTTGTAAAGTGATAAACAACGGGTAACAATAATAACACAGTTCGGCCACGATACAACCGCTGAGACGAAGACAGACATTCTACACACATCACATCCGTAGGTAGACAAATTTACATCCAGTGAGGTTACCTTGTGAAAGTACACATTCGTGAGAACCAGTTGAAGCACTATGCAGTTTTGGTAATAGGAAAAAACTGATCAGCCTCTGTGTCTCAGCCACATCGTTGACCGCGTTTGTTTCACATGATCTAGAAAGAGTTGATGCCTGTAATGGTTGAGAACAAACGGTATTAGGTCTGAAACTGTGTCACAGATTTGAGATCTCAATAAGTAGTACTAACCTCTCGTATTCTAGCTTCTGGATGACTATACCATTGAGCAGAAGCTCGGAGCTGAAAATGCCAACACCTGGAGGGAGGATTTTAACTTGAAACAACTATCTATACCATCTCTTTTAAAATCCTAATGTGATTAAAAGGGAGATATATTACCTTTTTCAAGGAGAGAGATACAGACAGAGTAATCTTCTTCGCACGAGATAACCAAAAGGTCGTCTGGTACCTTTCCTTGGTTCTTTGCTGATCTCCCAAATCTCTTGATTGTCTGAGTAAAGTTGACAAATTGCACTTTATTAGTGAGTGAAAACTGAGTATTTCTAAGTTACCAGCTATGTAGCATATTGTTTCCAGTCTATCCAATCTAAAGAAAATAAAAGCACATTATGTTGCAAATGCCAGATATGAACTAGCTTAGGATATAACAAATGCAGAAAATGTGAAGATACATTTTCATTTTTATGTTGCTATTTAGCTTAAATCATAGTGAATTTTATCTCACGCCTTACAGCTGATGGGTGATATTCAGCCAGCAGGCTAGCAGGCTGATAACCATCATTTTATCACATTATTTAGGTCCCTAAATACAAGATTTTAATCCTTTCTTGTATTTGAATCCGTATACCATACTTTACAAGGATGGATTCATTATGGGCGTTTAATACAATTTCCTTTATATTTGTGGAGTTTTGTGCTAATTATTTGAACGTGATCTTCTTTGTAGGCAATCGAGGGACCATGGACTCGAGTCATATCAAATTTAGAGTCAAATCTTGAGCAATCAAGGAGGACCAAGTTGGATCGATCTAGACTGTTCATTTAAGATCCAAAGGAATCTGAGTCATCCATCATGATCTGGTCCATCCAAGTCAAACATAGAGTAGATCAGGACCACTGATCTAGATCTAAAGCTTTTGATCCAAATCTGAATCAATCTAGCCGTTGATCAAAGATCTAAAGAGTTTCTGGCCTTCCGTTCAGATCTGATCAAATTTAAAATGAGAAGCTACAGTGCCATTTCTACGTCAATTTTTGAACACTGGGCAAGGCGTAGGCGCGATCTCGAACAGCGAAGTAGCGGAGGAGGAAGACGACCGGAGCACCACAACTGGAGGTTAAGGGAGTTTTCCCTTCCTCAACCATCATCCACCAGAGTTCTCCTTCCTCCGGCAGCAATCCACCGGCTATCGGCCACTACAGAGAGGGATCGCGATTTTTGACGCAAAACATAGGGAAGATCGCCGCCACCGCCAACCACTCAAGGCTCATCCACCTTCATCCATCGAGGTTAAGGGCATATCCTTCCTCATCCATCTACATCCATCGAAGTAAAGATGTTTATCTTCCTCATGGCCAACTCCCATCCCATCACCGCTTCTTCCAACGCCATCACCACTTGCCAGATTTACCATCAGCCGATCACCTCATGGTCCTCATCCATAGACCCCTCCAGAAGATCCATTCCTCGCCACCATCAATCAGATCGCTTCATCTCTATCTCCCGATGACAACCATCTTCGGCCTTCTTTTTCTTCAAAGTAATTCATTGCAAGTTTTGGGAATTCCCTAGATCAGTGAGCTTTAATTCCAAACCGAACAGATTCAATCATTAGTAGAGTGTATCTCTTGGTTCATTTGATGAAATATGTTTGGTTAATTCCCCTTCCGCTATTGTAATTTTGATGGTTTGAATTTTGCATTTGAACTCAATTTTGCTCATATGGATGTTAGAATGCTTATAGATTAGGTTAGATCATAATGCCTTGCTTTATATTTTCATGAGTTGTTTACGATTGTAGTTTAGTTTGTTTAAGGTTCCATTAGTTTCATTTGTTCAAGTTAGTTTAATCTCCTAAAATTCTTCACATTACATTGTTGATTTGATTATGGTCTGGTTAGATAAGATGTTGCATGAAGGTTAGGTTAGAGGTTTGATTAGATTGCATTTCTTACATTTTCATGAATTGCTTGTGTTCATAGTTTAGTTGTTTAATTTTCCATTATTTGTTTTGCTTGTCGATTGTCTTTCTGTCTTTTGGCATTTTGCATTTCAAACCCAAAACCCCATTTACAAATAACTCGATCCTAAGATTTACCCACACCGTTTACATTCCCTGTGAGATAGATCTGGGTCATTTCCTATACAGTATTAGTGTAGAGAGGGGTTTCGGTAATAATATTTGATACCATTTTGGGTTCTATCGCAGGCCATGTGATAAATCCATCATTCTTACTACATTTACAAATCTAGCATCCATCTTTGAACTAAGCATTTGCAGTAGCTGTCCATTAGTTTTTAAACTTCTATCAACAGGAACTCAGAGAAGGATTTCATTGTTAATGAGTAGTCATTGTAAGAGAAAATTGCAAATAAATTAAGCATACTACACTGTTAATTGAGTGGTTTTATTTCAGAATGTTGTTAATATCATTCATCGAACCATTGCTACAACTATTGGAGTCGGCTACATGGATGTTATTAATTCATTAAGCAATATGCATTGTTATATCATTAATAATATTCAAATTAATTAGATTACAGTTTATTTTGCTGTCTAAATTATATTGCAGTGTACTGTTAATACACAGTATTAAAAACAACTGGTGAATGAGTTGTAAAAATGAATAGGAATATGAATTTAACAGTTGGACGTTGGATATGTAGAAAAGAAAAGATAAATAACCTGGCCATTGCATGCCTTAACTAAGCTTGCAATTAGTTCTCTATTTGGTTTGACATTTGATGTTATGAACACCCTTTTCCCCTGCAAAGAAAAGGATGAGAAAAAAGATTAATGTATTTAGTTACATTGCCAAAATGCTAAGTAGTGATAGCTACACCCTTCAAAAGCCCCAGATTACCTGCAAAAGAGGACTTTGACTTGCACGAGCAATAGACACACACATGTTGAACCCTATCTCTCTCTCCTTCTTTGTATCCGTCAGTATATAGTTTTTTTCATCGATATAGCAATTCGCTTGTCTGCAGCTTTCAAGCCACATAGGTGTTACTACAGGTTTACCTGTCGCAATAGCTTCCAACATATTCTGTGTACGAACAAACTTGTCTGAGACAAAGTGAGTTGCTTCTGAAATTGAAGAAGCAATCGGAAGTCCAAGACGTGCTAATATCTACTCAAAAATGAAAAGAAAAGGAAAAAATGTCATCTCATATCATTTGATAACTGGCAACCAATACCTTTAAATGATTAGCCATGGAAATCTTATTCAAGTTACCTTCCTCTGCTGTTTTATAGTCTGTTCAACCAAATGATGGCTAAATAAAACGCAAACACCAGTCATATTTTTTCGTCTCTGTGTATCTTTCAGCAAGGTAAGTGAATCTTTAGTAAAGGCTTCTAATCTTCGAAGTTCTCTAGCAGCTATAGAGGATGATACAGTTTTGATGCACAATCTAGTAGGATCATTAGCTGTGCAAATAGGTGAGTCAACATTTGTATCTTTAGTTGTTCTACATACCAAATTTTTTTGTGGTTGCACTTTTGCAGCTGGTGACTCATAAGATGTACCATGTGTGGCATCTTCAACAAGTTTGGCACTTATTGTGGGCAGTTTTGATTTTTCAGCATCCAAAATCTTGTCCTGAACATTGGCATTGCCTGATGTTTGAAGTAAATTGTTCCTGGTTGATCTGTCACCATCTGAAACTGGTTTAACTGGAGATTTAAGTGATGATCTTGTTTCAG
Organism: Kaempferia parviflora; assembly: GCA_037177295.1. Taxonomy (NCBI): domain Eukaryota; kingdom Viridiplantae; phylum Streptophyta; class Magnoliopsida; order Zingiberales; family Zingiberaceae; genus Kaempferia; species Kaempferia parviflora. Next base: position 2,209,912 of record JBAMIE010000098.1, read on the forward strand.
TACCATAAATCATCTGTAGCACTGTAGTACTCCAAGGCTTTCTATCAAAATGGAATCTAGTGCAAGTAAAATTGGAACGCCTTTTCCGCTTAGCCTTATCTAGGATCTCTGCTATGCTTCTTACAAATATTTTCTTCTTCATTCCTTGTTTGCAGGACTGGTCAGTTCCCTCAGATGATGTTTTATTCAAGGTGCAGTTCAAGTTGCCTGAAGTTACATGATTTGTTCTTCTTCGTTTTGGATAGTGAGAGCCATCTATTGGAAATGAAGTATGCAATTCTTCCCTGCGCAGAGTACAATTTAATGGCTTAGTTTGAGTTGTTGGATGCTTGTTTACTTCGCAGGATAGATCTGAGCCCACAACTTCTGATGATCCAGACACATTAGCAAAAAGAGCATTCCTGCCTTTTACATCCTTAGAAATTAGTGCATCAGTAAATGTAGTAGATTGATTTGCATCAAGTAAAGTCTTTTTTTGTTCAAATCTTTTAGAACTCCTAGTCTGATAAGCAAAATGATTGTCCGCCAAAATATGATTCTCTTGCCTTTGTTTCTCATTTACCACAATTTCTTGTGGATTCTTCTTAGAGGAATTAAAAGAATCATGGCCACTAACTAAGCCAACATCATCTGGTTGACCAACTAGCCTCTCTTTGTCCCTGTTTGCAACAGTTCTACTCGCCAAATTATTTTTTGTTTTTGAGCTAGTAGAAGCAACTTTAAGTAGCTTAGGGCTTTTTTCCTTTGATTTTGTAGTGAGCATTTTTCTCTTTTTAGAGCGTGTAATAATGCCATCAGAACAATCAATAGAAGTACTCTTTTGCAGAGGAATTGAAAACCTCTTTATCATTAGATTTTTGCTGACGTCCTGAGTTGGATTCCTCACTACAGGTTGTACCATCCCGTTTTCTTCATTAAATAGTGATCCATGGAATAGAGCTTCCATTGCCTCTGCTGCCATTTGAGTATCAGGACCAACCTCAGTTGAACCTTCCAATCCACCTTTTGTGTCAGAAGCATCCAATTGATTCTGTAAAGGAACTAAGTTTGCTTCTTCATTTTTAGCCTTGAACAAATTCTTTTTTATGTTCGTTTCAGATATATGAATTTGTCCACTACCTACAACATTTGATCTTTCAAACCTTGAATCTGAATGAGCTGAAGCATTCCCTCTTTCAGTGTTTTCAAAGTTTGCACCATTCCTTCCATGCTTACCAATTTCATCTCTTATTTTACGTGAGATGTCTTGCCTAGATTTTTTTAAGTGGCTATGGCTTTTCAGACCACCCCATTTTCCATCAAAGAAAGAATCCTTTCTTTTAGTAAAAATTTCACCACCGCCTTCATCTTCAAGGCTGTCATTCCAATCAAAAACTTCTGGCTTCCCAACTGGACTTGTGCAATTTGTTCTTTCAGCCACAAGTTGTACTATCTTTGCACCAGAAACATGAGGTGACTTTAAAGTATCAGTTCCCACATTTTTATTTTCTTGAGATGAACCCACATCATTGATTAAAAGAAACTGATCTACAATGTCCAATGCATTTGCCTGAGACAAATCACTAGGTTCCTGGGAAACAACATAGCTTAATCCTGCAGCACCATTATCACTTGTAAGCAAATGTGGTGTGTTCCCTTTGGAAATGTTACAAACCACATCAGCATTTTCATCCATTTCAGAAGGTAACAGCTCATTGAAAAGTCTTTTGACCCTCATGTTAAAGCATTTGCTCTTAGTTCCTTCTTTAAGGCAAGTCGTAGACTTCTGGAAGCTTGCAACTTTATAATCCAGGTTACATTTACCAACTTCAGTGCTGAGAGAACTGGAATACTTTCTGCTATTAGACAATTCATCAACAATAATTCCTGCAAAGTCTCTATGTCCATCTACAGAGTTATCTCCCATTTCACAATTTTTAGGATACAGAAAAGATCTTGATACATCCCCAGACATCCTAGAAGCAAAGCATTGAGCTGCAGCAAGACCGGATGAACGCACTGCTGCCACACGAAGTGCAGCAAAGCTCCTCCTTGCAGGTCCTTAAAAAATGAAAATACAGCATTAACTAAATTCAAAAAGAAAGGATAAAAGCTTCCAAAATCTTCTACATCAAGATGGTATTAAATTAAGAAGTACTGTTAGAATAACAAATATGAGATTGCATAATTAACAATTGGAAGGATACGGAACATATGAAATAGTTTTAAAAAGACATACATAAGAAATACAAATAAGGATAAAGTAGAGGACTCCTTCAATCATTTAAGTGTCGTGACAAATATATGAGCTAATGATTGATAAAAAAAATATAAAAAAGAGGTAAAAGTGATTAATTTCTAGGACCATCAAATATGAGAAGTGATGAATTTCTAGGAGTATCAAATATCACATAATGTAGCACTGAAGCGATGGAAAAGTTGGATCACAAATCCAAGATCATCAAACTAAAATGGCATCCTTTAATCAGTCAGATAAATCCAGTTAGCTGAGTTGTTTGTCTGTCAACCCAAACTGCAGGTTCTGCATGTTCAGGACTAAAATAAATAGTGAACGTATAACCCAGCAAGCAGTTCTTAGTTTTCTATATTTTTCTATCTCTTGGTCATTAAAGAATGGGTTATCTCAGTTAAACAAATGAAAAGTTTATTTTAACCTGAAACTTAGGGGATATCTTTATCATAGGTTATTTGGATTAAGCATTCTGAACAGGTTGGTCAATATTTCTTAGTTATTAGAGCAATTGGAGCTTAGACAAATAAATATTAAGTTCCAAGATAACCACTAACACAGCACAGACGAAGAAAGATATGACCCTTATCCTGAGATGTAAACTGTCACACATAAAAGCAAAGTTTTCACACAAAGGAGAAAAGTGAAAATTTTATTAATTCCAAATGATTAAATAGTCTAAACTCCTTTTATAGACCTAACTCGCCGGTATATATAGAAATAAATATCTAAATAAGAAAAAATGATAATTTTAATTGTCTCTACTCTTTTTCAATTTATTTTCTTTAATTATAGCTTTTTATCTTAATTTATTTCCTTCTTTGCACCAACCACTCACAGCCACAATGCTATTCAGAATTACAAATGCAATAAAATTTCCACAATGAGATTAATTCTAAATAATTGGTATACAACGACAATTTATCTCCAAAGAAAAATTCAAAACCTAAAAACTAGCACCAAAAGTGTTCGATCTAGCCAATAATCTCTTTTTTACAATGTGCAAAAACAGATCTTCCTAAATATGTTTTAGGACCAAAGAGAAAGGCAGCCTGATGCACGAAACTCCCACCAATTCGGGATATCAAGGAAAATTCCTTCTTTGCAAGAGGTTGATCTCTAGGTCACACAGCAACAACTTTATCGTTGCGCCAAGGCTCCCCTTCATTTTAGGACCAAAGCGAACCAAAATAAAATTACATAAGATGGCAAATGGAAATATGGAATAACCATTGTATTTCAAATCTTAACTCCATTTTAAAAGGCCAGAAAGAAGATATACTATACAAATTTAAGATAATTATGAAACTTAAGCAAAGCCATTATGGTAAATTATTAGAAAGAGAGAAATTTCTGAAACAATTGAACTTACCAAGGTAATCAACACAGATAACTGTTACTGTTTCAAGGAAGCCATCATTAAGGTGGTCTCAACAAAGCAAGCTCTTCAAAGAAATATTTGACACAATTAGAAAAGATCTACATGTTAAAATCTTCAGATACATACTTGTGTTTTTTTTTGTCACAACTCATAACCTAAATATGTGCAAGAACTAATATATTCATTTGGATTGACAATAATTGCTTCCATACTTTCTTGTATTGCTTCTAGTCATATCTGCTTTAAAATGTCTAGATAAGTTTAGTGAGGAGCTTATAAAATAATCATACAGTGACTACCAATATGTACGGAGGGCATAATCAGAAATTCAGAGCTTGACAATGGTAGAGCATGTTATGATCTGGAATTTTTCCCCCCTGCAAGTTATAAATCCTCTTTCAGCAATGATTGGTGGCATTCTTGGGCTGTTTGGGACCTTTTGGGGGCATTTGGGTTTAGAGACCCTCCAAAACAAAGATTTAATCCTAGGCCTAATTTGGACTTTTGTTCGGTTGAGTTTAGTTGGGGTTTGAGAGGTTTGGCTTCAGTTTGGTTGCTGGACAGTTAGGTTTGAAAAGATAAGTTGTGTGAGGAAGAGGAGTTACAACTGCCGTCCCAATCCCATATGCAGAGATGTTGCACAACCTTGCTTGAGGAGAGATGGCGATCCCATATCTCCTCTTCTCAAAACCCAAAACCTATTTTCCCACTTGCAAGCTTTCTTCTCCACCGAATATCCTGCACTAAGCCCCCTATTTTCTGTGATTTCTGTCGCCAACAACAGCAGGAAGGAATGCCGCAAGAAGGCAGCTGTCCTCTTTAGTTCAGCACCCAAACAGTAAGTTAGAGCTTCTTTTTGGGTCCATTCGATCCTCTAGTAAATAGAAACTATTTTCCCTTTGGTTTATGATGGATTTGGAATGTTTTGGTCTAAGATATAATCCTCTTGAAGCCCTCTATATTAAAGAGCAGCATACATGGAAAATTCAGCATGTTCTTCCGAAGTAAGTCATAACACATAGTAGGTAAACTTTTCTTGTAGTTTTTATTCATTTGCTTCATGTAGGAGTAGATTCTAGTAAATACCCACACATTGAATGTTTAATCATCGGCTAGGGATAAGATTAGGGATCAAACTGATCATTTCCTCACTATGATTCATTAAGTTTCTTTTTGCGATTTCTATATAAATTCCATAAAATCATGGTTTAGTAAGTAATGGAGTCCTACATGTAAAATCGTTATAAAGGAGATTTTGTGTGTGTTGGGAGAAATTTTCCTTGCTAGAGAATTTGAGCTGGGTGATTTTTCATCTTTTTTTACATAGGGCTGAATTTGGATTCAGAAAAGGGTTAATTGGACAGATTGATGTAACAAGTGCTAGATTTCATATACCATTACTTGTTACACTCTATATAATCTTGATAATTTTTTTATACCATGATCTTGGTTGCTATCACATTGATAAACTGGTTATTCTTGTAATCTAAATTTTATGAAATTCAGTTGCATAAAATTGTTTAAATGAATATGTAATCAATGTCATATTATTGATAACTTGATGAATGAAGAACAAAATAAAAGTTGAAAATTAAATACAAAATAAAATTCCCCATAGCCATGTGGTTAGAGGTGGAGCTTTTAGCCTAAATAATGTAGCCAAGGGTCTCTATCTGATTAATGAAAAACATGAATACAGTTAAAAACAAAGAGGTGAGTAAAATAACGAAGAGGGGTTAAATCATAAAAACAAAGAGATCCCTATTCTTGAGGTACCCACAGGCATATTGACACTCACTCTTACTTCTAGTTGAACTTGAAATTCATTGGTATAGTTAAAGATGGTAATGGGTACCCTTTAGGTTTGATTACCCACTTATCTTGATAGGTTAGGTTAAATTCGAGTATCAACATGTTAGATATTTAGACGAAGTTGAGCAGGTTCGAATATTCACATATACCCATGAATAAAAAAGATGAAATCAACACTTAATCCTAAGGTTACCATTTAAGATAGCTTATCTTGCCACTCTGCTCACTGCAGCTCCTAAGCTCTAATTCCTTTCTTCTTAGCCAATCATTAGTCTCCAACTAGTTTCTCGATCAATCATTGTTCCTACTACAATCCTCTTACTTAAACCCTAATCCCTCATTGACTTATCTATTGTCCTCTGCTACTCCAACTGAGCTTCACCAGCTCTCATGCAGTTGAGTTCCTGCCAATGGTACTCCGCTCCCGTCACCACCCTCGTCTTGGGTAATGTTTATTAGGAAAGCCATCGAATATCAAAGGAATTTGCAATCGACCTTTCCTTCAGACAAATACCAGAAATTGACCTTCTAAAAGCTAAGGAAAACAAGCGCCAAGGTCACTAGGGTAATTAGGCTCCTAATCTTTTCCCTATTGTGGTTCTAAATATTTTGAATTTCAATTCAATTGGAAACCATTTGCTCACCAACCTCAATGAAAAGGCTCACCTCAAGGAACCTATACCAATTTCTCTGCCACCATCGCATATACACCTTGCCAACTCTCTTGCAATACTCTAGCCACCCTCCTCTGTGGAAACTTGATACCACATTTCTTTTTTCAAATTAATACTCATCCATCTTGTGGAAAGTCTAAATGTAAATTTAGTTAAGCGCCTAGATATAGATTTTGATTTTAAGAATTTATATGGTATTTAAACCTACTATGTTGGATGATTAGACTTGCTATGTTATATTGAGCTAAATGTTGGCTATAACTCGAGCACACAAGTAGAAGATGAGAGACGTGAAGATGAGGAGGATGTTAAAGTGAATGTAAGAACATACGAGGATAGACATGATAATAAATGAGAACTTTAAAAAGAAAGTAGAGATTGTGCATATTGAAAGCAAAGTCTGATAGATGCATTTAAGATGGAACGTACATGTACATAAATGTTTTAGTTAGACAATATTAAACTATGATAAACACACATATTAAATATAGGAGGAATATCAAGGAAGACTTAGCAATAATAACAAGATAAAATTTATATAAATATAGATAATGATATAGTAAGAGATAGAGTTAAATGACATAGGAGTATCCATATAGCCGGCCTCATCTATTGGTATAAAATTTGTTATTATTGTTGTATATAGGTATTTAGCAGATGAGTATCATTGAACAGATAGCTCGATACAAGCCTGGACAGTGGGGTAAATAGCAAGTACCAGACCCATTGCCATCCCTATATGGCGGACTTGAGTTGGAGTTTTGCATCATGCCAATTCATTTAAGTGTTGCTTAAAAAATTTCAATAGTGTTATCATGAAAAAATTATTAGTTTATTTCTTTATTTTTGGGTTATGGATGGATATTTTGCCTTGTGGTTTCATTTGAGGATAGGATGCTATCTTTTATGTTGATTGTAATGGTGTTTCAAATTGTTCATATTATTTATAATTTTGATGTTATGTTATTTGATTTCCAAGTCGAATTTGAGCAACTTAGATGTTATTGTGCTTGTTGGTGACATGTAGTTGGTTTCATAAAGAAATTATCATGATACAAGGGGTGTTGTTACCTCCTTAGAAAAGGAAGGATCCCTTGGATTGTGGTGGCTACTGTTCCCTCCTTGAGAAGGAAGGGTCATTGGCCACAAAGAGTAAGAGGTAAGCTTGTTGATATGGTCTGAACATGTATATACTATCTTCAATAAAACAATTGCGTGCAATCAAGAAAAACATCTGCTTACAGCCAGATTATTGTCCAACTTGAGAAGGCATCTAAAACTGTGGATCCACTTGGTTATATTAGAGATAACCATGGGAAAAAAAAAAAACAATAATACAAGCAAAAACTACCTGCATCTTCACCCTGATCACTATCATCATCACTGTCATCATCAGTGGTAGCATCAGAATCGACAAAAGCAGCTGTCTTTTTATCATCCAAGCACAAAGTGTCTCCTCCAATCGCCGGTGTTATGAGCCCAACATCAGCACCATTCTTTACATCTCCACAATGAGCAACAGCGCCCTCGTCGGAGAACCCTTCCTCATCACCACTAAGCACTTCAGTTCTATCCGTACCTTCGCCACTGTCGTAAACCTCTGCAGTTTCCTCATAGACGTTCACCTGTTGCGTCGTTCCCCGTTCGTCAATCCCTCGGTCGTCATCACCGTCGGAACCATCGGAGCCATCTAGGGCTTGGGTCTCCCCGTACAAGATCGGCATTTCCCCTAAAATCAAATGCATAAAAGCATCATCTATCAACTTCCAAAATGGAAGAAAAAGTTCCCTTCCTCAGATCACAGGCATAAAGAAACATTAGGGTACACGGTGGCATACCATACTCAGGCGAGTCGATGTTCAAGACTTGCGTTTCTTCCCCGTTGGCGTCAGCCGCAGAAGCCATGAAAGAGCGAGATGGATCAAAGTGACCTAAATCAGAAGATTTGAAGTGACATGGTGCGCGAGCGAGCGATCGACGGTGAGAAAGGAAGAGCGAGGCATTGGATGACGAAATAAAGAATAATAATGGAGAGAGAGAGAGAGCGCGGTGAGCGGGGGTAGGTAGCGAATAGAGGGGAAGGGGTTTTGGAGGGAAAGACAGAGAGATGGGGAACCAGCTTGGATCGATATCAGGGCCCGTTTTAGATGGCACATGACATTTAATTGGTGGATTTAAAAAATAAAAGAATAAAATAATACTAAAAAATAATATTTAGATTATTGATTTGGAAATGACAATTTAAAAATGATTTCTAAATTTATGAGAAACACCCAACTTATATAACTTGATGCGTTTCATTTTCATTCTCATTTTCATTCCTCCTTATACTATCAAATTCATATCCATAGATATCACCTAAATTATTTTGAACAAATATACCCTTAAAATATATGTTCAAATTTTCTTTCATGTCACTTTTCTCTCTCCTTATTTCCTCTCATTATATTTTCTCTCTCTTCATTCTCTTATCACAGTTTTTCTCTGATCATACTTTCTCTCTCATCACACTTTATCTATCCTTTTCTCTCTCATTACGTATTCTATTCCATCACACACTCTCTCTTCTCATTTTTTACCATCACAATCTTCTCCCATCACACTTTCTCTCTCCACAATCTCTCTCATCACTCGCTCTCCTCATACTTTCTCTTTCTCTCTTCAATCTCATTCATCACACCCTCTCTCCTTATTTTCTATCATCACATTTTCTCTCTCATCATTCTCTCACTTCACACTTTCTTTTTTCATTCTCTCATATTTTTATCTTAGATATAATTTTTCTATTATTTTCCTCTAAGGGTAAAAAAGAAAATTTTAATCCATTCCTATAGAAAATATTCAACTATCAAACATTATTTTTAAGAGTGATATCCATGTTCATACCCATTCTCATTCCACAATACTATCATTCTCATTCTCATTCTGATTCCTAGGAAAGAACCAAACGCCACCTAAATCCTATCTGCTAACCACTCCAATGAAAAGGGATAATTGGATATTATCAAAAACTAATGGTACTATACCTCAGTCCACACCTGTCATGTAGCCGGATCAAGTGAGGTACTCACGCGATTCTGTCGGATGGATGGGTGTATGCACATAAACACCAACTTACATCCTTGTTTAACACAATCACATATACACGATACAATCACAAGCATAATCACATCACATATCAGTCTTCACCAATGCATCTGTCATCATCCTCGTGACTTTATCTATCCACAAATGTCCTACCCCTACAGTCACACCATCCCGACAATATCCCAGTCGCCCTATAAAATCCCAAATCCAGCTGCTCCGCTCTAGGTGCCGCTTGAGCTCAAGGTATGATTGCCCAATTCACTGCCAAATTTGGTCCGAGCGACCATTCTATGATTTCCTCAAAACTCCGGTGATCCAACCATACTTCAACCATCTCCTCTCCTCCTCCTTTGACTCACCACAATCTCCGGTGGTGGGACAATCCAATGTGTATGGCAGCTAGTACCACACTGATAACCTTCGTGATCCGCCCCCCATCCAGCGCAACACCCCCTTCCATTCCGGTTGCCCTCCCATTCTGACTTCCCTCTCACCAAGGTGCTCAGCGATACAAGGGTATATCAAAGACAACAACTTCTTCACCTTCAGAGGTAAAACTTGAAACTAGCAACTTCTTCTCCGTTAGCATAGCATCACCACATAGGTGGACTAGAAAAGAGCTAGCTGGAGAAGAAGAGTAGTTCCAGCAATCTTCTATGCTAGGATGTGGCCTTTCCATTAAGCATGAGAACCCTAAGCCCAAAGTCCACCTCAGCCTAATATCTTTCCCTCCCAAAACCACCAAAAATGAGGGGCAAGAATTCAAATTTCAAATTCGAAATTTTAATTTCCCAAATTTGAAATTTGAATTTCCCAAATTCAAACTCCCACTCTATTTTGAAAACTCCGGCTATAGCAACTGCCCAGCTGTCCCTTCTCCTCCTCGTCCACGATCCTGCCCATCCCTTCCTTTGTTGATGCATCCCCTCAACCCTACTGTAAGTCGAAGCTCTAGCATCTGACCAACTTCTCCCATTTGTCTGAAAAATAGAGCAATGCGCGTGGTATTTGAGCACTGCTAACAACTCCACCAATCAACTACAAAGGGTGGTTTACTTAAGTGGAAAGGAAAGAGAGACGAGGAAAATGCACATTTATTTTAAGTTTATTTATAATTTTATAATTTTTTCTATTTTTTTTATTTTTATTTTTATATTCATTTTGAAATTATTCATCAAGACAATCTTAAAATAGTACTCATCTTCATGTTAGATTGGTTACAAGTAAGGTCGTGCCAATTAGGAGACAAAAGAGTCATTCAACTCAAGCTCATTTTCTTAGTGATCCATAATTTAAGAAAAAAAAAATATTGTATAGTAGTGTAAATTGACTTAATATAATCTCTCACATTCTAATCTTTCTCACAAATTGATCAAAAAAAACCCTTTTTCTCTTCTTTCCCCCTTTCAAATCTTAAAAAGAGATGAAAGATTTATTGATAGAATCATTTTTCTAGTAGATGGAAGTTTTGATTTTTTTTTTTCTTCCTCTTTTTTTTTCAATTATTAGTTTTGAACATTTTTCTTTCAATGTAGGAGCAGATTTCTTGACTAGCTTAATAGATTAGACAAGATTTGTGTATGTTATTTGAAATCATGAATTAAAGTGAAAAATATTTGTGACTCCATTAATTTTGTAGATCAGAATCCAATCGAAGAAGACAGGGTGTGCTTTTGGTTTGAGTTTTTGTTATTTTTACTACTTTATGATAATATTAGGAATTACATTAATATTTATAAAAAATCGTCATTAAGATGAGATATGAATTCATATGCTTACTAAATATTTGAATAAATGTCTCACAAAATTTTAACAAAAGTAAAAGTGTATGTGATATTTCTTTGAATTGTTGGTTGAATTTAGGTCAATCATGTCTCCTAAGTATATGTCCGAGTTAAAAAAAAAAAAAAAAAAAAAACTAAAGATTGAATAAATAATTCAAAGTCAAGCCGAAGATATCCATAAAACTTTGTTTCAAATAAAAAAAATAGTTGTGGAGGTTAGAAATGTTGGTGCAATTTGCACTAATAGTCAAACTTAGATTTTGATGAATGACAAATAGGTTAAAGTTAGGATGTATTGTGTTCTAATGGAATTGTGAAGCTTGCAGGTTTGTGAT
>JBAMIE010000098.1:2240482-2252435 GCA_037177295.1 Kaempferia parviflora
TTCCAGCTCAACTCTTTCCTCTATTTAAAGGGAAACTTAGCCCACGTTTTGGGCTAATATTCCCCTGCTGATTTATGCTCTAAAATTCATTTCTTTCTCCCTAAACTCACTCCATTGTAAAGAGGAAGAATTGTTGATTGTGAGAGGTTTGCTTCACCGATAAGAAGCAAGTTCATAGTGAAGCTCTCAAACGTGTGGATCTTTGGATTAGTCACCTCTTTGTAGGTGGATACCAAGTAAGTTTCTTGTGTTAGCATTGTATTTATTGATTAGTATTCCGTTGTGCACTAACACGTAGGAACAAGCAAGAATCCGGCCATAAATAAGGTTCAACAAGGTATTTATAAATTAATTTTTTATATCAGATATTAAACTGATAAGAATAAATACTACACTTGATCTTAGCTAAAAGGTCAAGAAAGGTGTACTTTCTAACATCGCCAACCTAAGGTATTTATAGAATTTTATCTGTTTGCGGTGTTATCAACCTAAGGTATTTATAGAATTTTATCTGTTTACGGTGTTATCAATCTTAAGATGTGGGACTAAAAAGACCATGATAGTGTAATACCTATTAATGAGAAAAATTTTCAATAATACGCCGCAGCTGAGTGACTCAAAGTTTAGATTATTTATTGAAATTATTAATAAATATTGAAATTATTTTTTTTGTGAAAAGAAAAAAGGACATTAACATAATTTCATCGTAGACTTCACCAAATTAATTGAAAAGTAATTAGTATTGAGGTTAGATTCTTAATAAGACAGTAAGATAGTAAGATATATAAAAGGAAAAAAAAATAAACATCTGTGTTTTTCTTTAAACGTATTTGAAATACAAATTTTGAAAGGATAAATTTATTGTGGTTCTATTTATATCTTATATTCGAATATTGAAACTCATAGAGGAAAATACTGATGCAAGTAAAATTATTATTATATAACTTTACGATCGCACGTGAATTGTGAAAATAGTCGTTTATAATAATTAAGGCTACGTATTCAATTAAAATAGAACCAAATTAATTAAAATTAAATTGAACCTAAATGTTTTTTTAAAACTAACTGATTAAATTTTTTAATAAAAATTTAATAAACCAAATTAATATTTTATCGGTTAATTTTGTCGAAAATTAAAATAATTATTTTTTTTCAACAATAATATTTTTTAGGAGATTTTTCGATTAATTAAAAATTTATAAGTTCGTGATTTACTAATTTTTTTTGGTTTATTTAGTTTAATCGAATAAGAGATTTAAAAACTGAAACAGACTAAGTTAACCGATATAATTGATTTTTTTAGAAAAAAATGAAATTCTAAAATAACCGAATTAAAATTTTAAATTTAATCGATTTGGTTGGTTAGTTCATTTTAACCAAACTTTTACTTGTTGGTGCAATTATCCTCGGGTCAAATTGATCATGTTGATCGGACAAGCTTAGGTCCTCTAGACCGTATCGATGGGCAATCCACTAATATCCTCTTCCAAAACCGCTGGAAGAGAAGATCGAGTACAAATAAGAAGTTAGGATAAGTATAACAAGCTACACTTTCATTTATATAGAAATTAAGTACACAAAAAGAATTTCGTTACCCAATACTTGTAGATAAATCAGGTCATGCTCAGCAGTAGTCAGATGCAATAGCGTCGTAGCGGAGCAACAACACAAAATCGGAGCAGTTGAAATGCCAAATAAATGCGTAGAAGCTTGTAGAAGAGTTGTGTATGAAATGATGCTCGGACATACCTTTAATTTATAGGCTAATGAGGGCACCTCCGGGCTCCCCCAAGGTGCCTCTAGCCTCCCCCAAGGCGTCTCCAACATTAAATCTCATCCCTATAGCTTTGGATTAGATAAAACTCATATCCTACAAATTTTATCCCCTGAAGGCGCCTTAAAAGTACTTCAAGGTGCCTTCACATTATAAGGCACCGCCCCGCAGGGCAGAGGCACCTCCCCCGGCTGGTTCGAAGCAGCAATCTTCCGAAAGTCATATCTCTTGACTCCGAACTCAGGCCCCCAGGGCGTAGCACAGGCAGTGGGCGCATGGTATGCTCTGGCACACCGCCAGGGGTGGATTCTCAGGAACTGAAGCCCTGGGATACACCTCGCTATGCGTCTGACGCCTGTGTACCTGCATTTACCTCCCTCCATATTCGTGGGGCCGGCTCTAGGGGGGCCGCTGATGTGGCGGTTCCACATTTTTTTTTCTTGACTCCGAACTCAGAATTGAGTTTTGTCAGTTGCCACGCATTCAGAATTTGAAGCTCTACATTTTTCTCTACAACATAGAGTTAGAAAAAAATATATGCATGAACAGTTTATATATTTATGTGTTAGATCCTATCTTACCAAGATCAGGATCTAGTTAATGTCTCAACTTAGGTTTCCAAGAGACCTAAGCTGGACCGACGCCTGATGTTCACTCCAACGGGAATGCGTCTTCACTAAGTCACTCTCCTCCAATAACTTACCTCACTTACCTGCCAGAATCACACATCCAAACTTTGACTATTTGGGAATCGAACATTCTGTCCTCCTGCCAGAATTGTATATCCAAACTTTGACCCATCGAGAATTGAACATCTCAATCACCTATCGGAATCGCACATCTAGTCTTCAATCTGTCGGGAATCGAACATCCCGATCTTCTACCGGAATCACACATCTGAACTTCAATCTATCGGGAATTAAACATCCCAATTTCCTACCAGAATCCCACATCCGGACTTCAACCTGCATTCTTGGTAAAATGGTTAGATTACATATAGTCTAACTTTAATTCATTTGTCATTCATCAAAACCTAAATTTGATTATTAGTGCAAACTGCACCGACAAAATGATCTTGTACTTATTTGAATTGCTCGCTACTTCAGGAACAATGGTCTTGTAGCAATTGCTGGCAAGTATTTTGCAAAGTATGAAGCATGTCCAAAAAAGTACGAAGATAAAAAAAAACATAACTAGAAGAGTCCACACCACCATAAGCAAAAGAATGGCTTCTCGGCTCAGGAAATCTAGCTAGCTATGGGGTTCTAGGTGAAGGATCTTCATGGGATACTCTTGGGGTAGAGGCAGCGCTAGGTACATGATTCTAAATTATCCAATTGGCTGGGTTGTGAATGGAAGTTTGGTCAGGGTTAGGCAAAGGAAGATAGAATCACTCTCTCCTTAAAAAAACATATCCATTTTCCTCCCACCGAATTATCATCATTGCTAAACACATGTCAATGTCAATTTTGATGTTCCCTGGAATAAAATCTAGTCCACCAAGGTCACACTCTGGACGGTAAGCAATGAAAGTTATTAACCCACCAAACACAATCGTATCCAAGCTAGCTTTGCTTGCTCTAATAAAAGTTTGAAGGAAGTGAAAACCAATATCAAATTCAACATTATTAACCATGGCCCAAAGAAAATAAAGTTTAACTCTTTTTACTGCCTCGTCACTCTCACCTCTACCAAAAATGATTTTGCTTAAAACTCAGTGAAGGTAACAAAAAAAAAATGAGAATTTAAATATTAGAGGCTTTGGATCTAGAGGTTTCATATCCTTCTCCTAACCTCGTTAATTCTTGCCAGAATTTATTGCTACTAAATCCATAATCAAACTCTAGGGATACCCCTATTTTCAAGCCAAAATAATTATGAAATCATAAAGAGTCCATAGATAATTATGATTCATAAGTCTAAAATTGATGTTACCTTCATGATCATCTTTTGATGTGAAATTGGACTCTAAGGAGTTTAGAAATTCAAGCACAAGTCGAGAGTAGGTTGGGTAATTGCTATACATCAAATCATTCATGTAAAGGTTACTAAGTAACCAATCAATATCATTTTTGATACCCAACAATTCAATAGTAGATCCATCAAGATATCTAATGCAAATAATTCTTCTAGATACAAGAATGTTAAAGCGAGCTTTTTGATCTTCATTTCTAAAAATAATACTAAAATCATTATCGTTACATTTGTCACGTGCCACTCGCTTCCCTTTCCCTTTGCTTGTACTTGTCGCAACTCCTTTGCCCTTTTCTTTGCTTCTATCTTTTCCACCATCGGATCCACCCATGGATTTACCACTCTTCCTTAACCTTTTCAAAATGTTAGACATGATGAAAATTAAATCAAGAAGGCCTTATTCATGAAGAAGAAATGGATCTCTTTTTGAAACCTAGATCTAGAGCTAGAAAGGAGTAGATCTAAGAAAGAGAGATATTTCTATTATTTACTTGAGGCTAGGAGGAGGAAAGAGTGGCTCTAGGATGAGGGGGGAATGCTAGAGGAAGAAGGGAGAAGAAAGGAGTTGAGAAGGTGAGAAAGAAGAAGGGGAGGAGCGGCTAGGGTTTGCACGGCTGTGTAATGGGGTACACTGCCATGGCCACGGGTTACATACCTGTGGCTACTGTTCACACATGACCATGCAAGGATGCATGACCATGTGGGGATTATTTCGGGTAAGCGGAAGGGGTTGAGTTGCACGGTTGTGCACAATTGCACGACCGTGTGGGGATTATTTCGGGAAAAAAATAGGGAATGACTGCACGACCATACAAAATTGCACGGCCTGGCAGGGATGCTCGAGATTCGCTTGCACGACCATGCAAGGGTGTGCTCAGGAAGTTAAGAACAACCCTTGCACTATGCTTGTACGGCTATGTGAGGGGTGACACGGCCGTGTAGGCTCTATTTTGCCCTGCTTTTTGTTTATTCAGCCTCCTTTCCACACACCATCCTCCAAGAAACCTATAAATAAAATTATATGATATTAAACTACAAAAAATGCTGAAAAATAAAGGGAAACAATGAAATAAAACCCTTGGGTTGCCTCCCAAGACTCGCTTGTTTAAGATCTTTAGCTCAACCACCTTAAAGCCAATTAAGGCCAAATGACCTTGGGGGTAGGTTATTCCTATCAAGGGAATCTGAAGTACCACCGTCTATTATCTGGGATCTTGGCGGACATATATATATATATCATTTTATGTGGGTGGCCACCACTCCTTGCCTTCCAGATTCAGTCTAGCTCCGGAGGTTGCCCTAGATGATGGTGGTAAATTGGTTCTTTTTGGATGTCAGTAGGGCTACAAAAACTTGATAGAAGGATATGGTTAGAAGATTTTGAAAGATCATAAGTTAACTTATCCTTGTCAACTTGAAGTGTTAGTGTGTAGTTTTTCATGTCAATAAGTGCTCCTGCTGTGGCGAGGAAAGGTCTCCCAAGAATAAGCGAGATCTTCGGATCCTCCTCAATGTCTAGTACCATAAAATGGTAGGAATGGTACATCCACCTACCTCCACCTACCTCCATCGAATGGTCAACTAACTGCAGTGCCATAGTGGTTAGTTTCAAATCATTAAATCCTAATTTGTTTTTACATAAAGTAGAAGGAATGAGACCTACACTTGCTCCAAGATCTAAGAAAGTCTTATCAACAATTGTAGTCACTATCTTACAAGGGATCGAGAAGCTACCTGGATCTTTGAAGTTCGGAGGAATTGTATTGAGTAAGAGTGACCTACATTCCTCCGTTAGAGCAATAGTGTTATGTCATTCTTTCCTTCTTTTGTTGTTCATAATCTCTTTCAAGAATTTTGCAAACTTTTGGCATTTGTTGTAGAGCGTCAAAAAGTGGGATTTCAATACACAGAGATTTGATTTTATCTAAAAACTTCTCAAACTCTTTATCTTTTTGCTTAATGGCTAACCGTTGTGGGAAGGGAACCAGTAGTCTCCTTGGTTGAGTGGGAAGTAGCCCTTCAACTTCAATAGTATTCTTCGCATCTCATTGAATTTCTTCAAACTTAGGAGGAGAAGGAGAGAGTCTTCCATCTTGTTCGGCATCCCTTGAAGCAATCAATTAGGGTGCACCCAAGGTCTGTCCTCTTCTAAGCTCTATCCGATTGCAATGCTCCATTGGATTTACTTCTAGCTTGCCCGAAAAGTTGCCTTGTTCTCTTGATGATGAATTAGCAATCTGAGCTATTGGTCCTTCAAACATCTTAATGTGTTCTCTTGATTGTCCAATATTGAGTATATTTGTTTGATTTCAGACTTCATTTCTTTGTTGCTAGTTATGAGTTCTTCCATCATCTTTTCAAGTCTTGATAAGGACTGGTTTTGGTTGTTGTTGGATGGCTGCCCATATTTATTGTTGTTGCGGTAAGAAAAGTTTGGATGATTCTTCCAACCGACGTTGTATGTGTTTAAGTATGGGTTGTTCTAACGTGAGTTGAAGTTGCCAATACTGTCACAATGCTTAACTTGATCTATATGATTGGCTATAGCTCCTAAGGGGCAACCTTCTCTTCCATATTTGGAGCTCCCACATACTTCACAAATTGTAACAATGACATCCACCGAATTGGTGCTCATCAATTCAACTTTTTTAGTAAGGGCATCCATCTCTGCAGCAATTGCATCCAAAACATCAACATTATACTTTCCCGAAGATATCATAGGATTGCTACTGCGTTCTTAGCCCATTGATAATGATTCATTACCAAACTTTCAATCATATCTTTAGTTTCATCAAGACTCTTGTTCATTAATCCTCTGTCAGTTGCAGAGTCCAAGAAAACCTTAGTCTGATAGTTGATTCCATTATAGATTGTGTGGATGATCAACCATCTTTCATATCCATGTTGGGGGCATTGTCTAAGCATTCCCTTAAATATGTCCCAGGATTCATATAAGGATTCCCTGTCATGTTGCTTGAAACTTACAATCATATTTCTTATATGTGCAATTTTACTGGGAGGATAGAATTTGTCAAGAAATGCTTGCTCCCATTGTGCCCATGAATTGATGCTATTTAGGGCCAAAGAATTTAGTCATACCTTAGCTCGGTCTCTTAGAGAAAATCCAAATAGAAGTAATCAAATGATCTCTGGAGAAACCCCATTCATCTTCATCGTACTACAAATTTCATAGAATGCCTCTAAGTGCTAATTGGGATCTTCATGAGGTCCTCCTCTGAATTGGTTCTGATGCACCATAGATATGAAAATTAGTTTGATCTCAAAGTTATTTGCCTCCACTGTCGGACTTGCAATACTAGATCAAACTCCTTTAGCATAAGGAGCAGCATAGTCTGTGAGTAGTTTATCGATCATAATTGACTGTTCTTGTTCTTGTAATCTTCTTTGCAAAATTCTTCTTCGATGGTATATCAGATCAATCTCAAGATCGAAAGACGATAAATCTATAGGGTCAGTTCTTCGCATGCAAGGGCAAGTTACAGATTAGAATTTGATTTTGTGTTTTCTAAAAAATAAAGAATAACATAATTCAAATTGTAGAAAATAAATTGCAAGAATGGAAAAAATAAAAAATAAATTGTAGGAATAAAAGAAAAGTATTGATAAATATTTACAAATGTCTAGGCTAGCTCTAGAGTGCCTTAACTAATATTAAACTTAGCTCCCTAACAACGACGACAAAAACTTGTTGACTCTCCGCAAGTATACAGAATCATCGTACGTAATATAAAACATTATCGTCTCCACAGGGAGCTAGAGATTTAAGCACTAGCAAGGAAACTCAAGTAAACTAGCTAAACAATTTGAATGTTTGGTTGTGACAAAACTAAGAAAGCATAAGAAATAGAGTGAAGAGTAGAGAGAGAGAAGAGAGTTGAGGAGGTCCAAGGTCTAAGGGGTTGCTCTAGGGTTTCAGTTTCATTATAATGGTAATTGACATGCTATGGATAGCTAACCTCCTAGTCTCAATACCAAGTCTTGTAGGTGATCTAACTAAATACCAATTCCACCCCGTGCCTGTGTATCGGATTATCCCCTTATTTGTATCTGATACTAGTATGTAGAATAGGTAACTTAGAGAGTCCGGTTAATAGACCACCCCATCACTAGGCTCCCCGCTCATACGTCTCTAGATTAACTAAGCACTTTTTAGCATAGAATTAAGGAGAATTCATTAAGTATTTAGATCTACGATACTTAATCATGCATTCCGAATAGAGTAGGCTCTCTAGACGAACGAGAGTAGGGATGCCCTCTATCACAAAGGCCTCTTTCTCCCATTCTAGAGAGCTCAATCCACTTAGAATACCTAATTATGCATCTACACAATGAAACAACACATTACAAGCACATGCAGTTCATTTAGGCATTTCATCGAATAGAAACAAAGCATAGTACATCATTAACATAGGAAAATGACCAATCCATAGAGTTACATCAATCAAACATTACAATTACTCTCTCAACAACCTAGAATAAGGAGATCTACTCATGAAACATAGAGAAAGAGATATAAAGACAAGAAAAGGAAAGCTTCATCCAATCCAAACCAAAAGAGAGGAAGAGAGAAGCTTATCTATGTGAAGAACAGGTCTTCAGATCCAATCCCTTGCTTTGAGATGTAGATGCGGGAGCGACGGTGGTGACAGATCACCGGAGATGAAGTTGAAAGATGGTCGGAGACCCTAGTCGTCTGCTCCAAGGGGTAGACCTCCTCTCCTAAGCAAAGCAGAGAAATCCCCTTTATATAGGCATGGCCAGAAATCACTGCACGAGCCCCCTTGCACGATCGTACAAATCTGCACGGCTGTGCAGGGGTGGTGCCTGCTTCTGCGTGGATAGTCATGCAACACTGCACGACCGAGCAAGGCTCCTCTCTGGAATTCTTGACGCACAATCGTGCAAGGTTGCACGGCCGGGAGAAGTTCACCTCTGGAATTCCCACACGGCCATGCAGATCTGCATGACCATATATGGATGTTTGCTGCGGACTCTGCAAGGCCGAGATTGGGTATCACACAGCCATGCAACCCTAGCTCACGGCCATGTGAGCCCTGGTCCCGGCCGTGTATGCTGGGTTCATCTTCTCTTTGCCAAGGAACGCCTCCGTATCCACTCCATCATCCGGTACATGCTCTAAAACATATTTTTGTTTCTCTTTTTTTTTTCTCAAAAAAGCACATCCTGATATGAAAATCGAGAAAAGAGCAGATCTCTGAACAAAGAGAGTAATAATGCTGAAATACGAATGAATATAGGTGCAATAACATAAATCATACAAGTGAAAATCAAATAATGTGCAGAAAAAACATGTATAAATATAGATATAATCCATACACATCATTGACCCAATTCTATTTGTTAAGACACTTAAACAAGAAATTTTTATAGCTCAAGTCTATGTAGATAATATAATCTTTGGCTCAACTAACTCAGAATTTTTATAAGAATTCATAACTTTAATTGAATAAGAATTTAAAATGAGTTTAGTAGGTAAGCTAACATTTTTATCAGGCTTACAAATTAAACAAACAAATGAAGGTAATTACATATATCAACAAAAATACACAAAAGAATTACTTAGAAAATTTGGGATGGAAAATATAAAATAATCAATACACCAATGACAACAAATACAACACTGGATAGTGACTCAAATGGAAAACCAGTTGACTTTAAATATTACAGAAGTGTTATAGGCAGTCTCTTATACTTAACTACAAGTTGTAATATCTTATTTACAGTTAGCATGTGTGCCAGATACCAAACCTGTGCTAAAGAGTCCCACCTAACCCATGTAAAAAGAATTTTTAGGTATCTAAAAGGCACAATCAATATTGGAATGTGATACCCTAAGACAACCAACTTTGACCTTATAGGGTTTCCTGATTCAGACTATACTGGTTGTAAACTGGACAGAAAAAGTACAAGTGGTGGCCGCGGCCAACAAACTTTACCTCACTTGTCAACTGGTTTAGTAGAAAACAACATTGTTGCTCTATCTACTACTGAGGTAGAGTAAATAGCAATGGATGAATGTGTAACCCAATTACTATGGATGATACACACACTGAAAGATTTTGACTTAGAATATAAACAAGCAAAAATCTTTATTAACAGCACAAGTTTAAACAATTTGAGAAAAAAAAAAATCTAGTACAACATTCAAGAACCAAGCACATAGAAATAAAACATCATTTTATCATAACCACATTGCTAAAGGAGATATTGAACTCAATTATATTGAGTCCAAGTCAAATTTAGCTGACATCTTCACCAAACCACTCATCGAATCTGAATTCGGCAATTTATGCAGACAGTTAGGAATGTGCTTGATAGATTAGGAATAAATGTTTTCTTTTTCTATCAAAATTCATTTTTCCTGATTTAAAATTCTAGGAAATTTTATTTTAAAAATTCTCATTTTCTAGTTTTCAAAAGTTTGCTTGGATTTAGCCTAGGCCTGAACCCTAGAAAGCATGTACCTATAGATCTAGGTAGTTAGCATCTCACAAGTGTACTAGGCTTACCTTAATTGTGTATTCAAAAACATAGAATAATGTGATATGCGTAGGACTTTTTCTGGACTTCAGAATGTTTATAAAAGTACATCAATATAAGTCTGGGATATAAATATCCAAGTACAGTGATTGAGTTAAGTAATCTAATTTTTTGGACAAACTTTACTTAACTTGATTACCCAAGTAAAAAACTATTATCTTATAGATAGTAAGTTAGTAGCTAAATATTAGACAGTTCAAGATAAATTTTTAGTTGATTATTTTTATAAACCTACATCAGGTTTAGGGGGAGCCTTTTAAATTTTCAAAATAATTTTTAAATCACTTTTCATTTATTTAAATACTTCCCAAATTCCTTTTGAAAATCCTTGTTTCAAAAATTACTTAAATTCTTTTCTAAAAAATCTTTTTAAAAATCATTGTTTCAAAAATTGCTTAGAAAATTTTCAAAATTCACTTTTGAAGATCCTTATTTCAAAAATTACTTAAATTCTTTTCTAAAAATTTTTTTTGGAAACCATTATTTCAAAAATTGCTTAGAATGTTTTTCAAAAGCCTTGTTTCAAAAAATTACTTAGATTCTTTTCTGAAAATTCTTTTTTAAAATCATTATTTCAAAAATTGCTTAGAATGTTTTTCAAAATTCTTGTTTCAAAATTTGTTAAGTTTTCTAAAAAATTTCTTAAAATCATTGTTTTAAAAATCACATAGAAAGTTTTCCAAAAAAAAACATTTTTTTTCCTTGTTTCAAAAATGACTTAAGTTTTTCAATTTTTTTTTTTTGAAAATCCTTGTTTAAGAAATTACTTAGAAAGTTTTCAAAATTCTTAGTTAAATTTTCTATCTTTCGAAGTTTTCAAAATTTGCCAAATTCTTTCTATTATTAGAACTCTCCCTAACCTTATATAAATACCTATTAAGCAATGTATTTGTCTATCGATATTTTGCATGATCAATTATGCTTAGCCTACTTTTGATGAATGGTAAAGAGGGAGGGTTTTGAGTTAGGTAAGAAAAAGATAAATCAATCAACCCTAAAATAATTAACAGAATAAACTCAACAACAAAATTACTTTTATGTTGAATAATTGATTGCATGAATTCTTATTTTTCTCTATATGTTTTTTTTTCAAACTTTAACTCAGGTTGTCATTGTATAAAAATGAAAATATTGTTGGTGTAATTTGCACTAATAATCAAACTTAAATTTTGATGACTGACAAGTAGGTTAATATTATATATTGTGTGGTTTATGTTAGGTTCAAAAGAATTTAGATATCTCCACAATGGCATGAAATTATCCACTTTAAGTCTAAGTCCTCATGGTTTTGCTCTTGGGCTCTACCCAAAAGGCCTCATACCAATTGAGATATCTTTCTCTTATAAACCCATGATCTTTCCCATGTGTGTTTCAATGTGGGACTATATTTGTAACCTTGCAACCCAACAATCTCCCCCTTAAACAAAGGACCACATACCCTCTCAAGTCTGATTCTTTACCCACTAGGACTTCCTGCTCCTCAGTCCAACCGACCTACTAGGACTTCCTTGTCTAGCCGCAACTAGGACTTCCTGCCTGGTGTCTAGTCCTCCTGATTCAGACATAGGAGCTCCCAATCCTTTGTTAGAGGTCAACATTCTATCCACATGGTTCGATCGGATC
>JBAMIE010000098.1:2348795-2361792 GCA_037177295.1 Kaempferia parviflora
ATATTCTTTTAATTTTATTTTTTATTCTTCTAATTTAAATAATAATATCAGTATGCGGATAAAACCTTTGAGATAAAAGTAATAAAATAATCCGAATTTAAATTTCAAATGAGATAAATATTATAAAGATAGACTTCAGAAATGTGTATAAATTGTACTCTAAATTTAGTCGGAAGAAGACTGAATACCTTTGAGATTAATCATATTATTCAATATTCATACTAATTTGTAGTCTTATTACTGAAATTAACATCATAAGCTCCCTTAGCTTAACTCTGACCATTTCTGTCTATACATTTCAGAGTTACTTATAAGCCACTAATCCCCAGCCAAGTTGAAGGAACAATTCCACACTGAATAAGAGAATTCATGTGTGGCTCCATGGTCCTAAGAAGATCAGTCTCCTAATGGGGTCTTCTGAGTTCTTAGCAGGCTTCCAATTTTTCTTCTGTGACAGTTTCTCCACCAAGGCCATGGAGATCACTGCTGCAAGGTAAGACTTCTTTCTCACCTCATCTCCCACACCTTCATGGCCCCATGAGCCCCCCTCCCCTACCACATGTGCTGCCTTCATGGCCCTTGCCCTTCCACTGCCACTGCCCTGTCTTCTTCTTCTTCTTCTTCTTCTTCTTCTTCTTCTTCTTGTAAAACCCCAAAAGGGTTATTTATAGAGCCACACCAACTAGCTTAGCCTTGGGTGCTGATTCATAGCATGGTGGCATGGAAGGATAGGGAATTCATTCTCCCACTGTGGACTTGAAAAGGGTTGGGCATCTAACTTGTGTGCTGAATGAAGAATCTGATCATGTCTTGTCGAATTGTTGGTGTGGGTGGAATTTGTTCCTCCATGGTGAAGTTGATGGAGTTGGGCATCTACTTGCGCAATGAGTGTCTTGATGCCTTTTGAAATGAAGAAAGAGTTGGGCATGAATTGAACGTCTCTTCTAATTAGTTTGAAGTAGAATGCTTTTCAATATTTTTCATACTACATCTAGCAAGGTTAATTTATCATTATTTCTTGAACTTTAAACGGTTATAACTTTTAACTCGGTACTTAGAATCAGATTCTATTGGTGGTCACACGTTCAGAATTTCATCATTTAGCCCTCAACAAAGCCTCCAAAGATTTTATTATTATTTTTAGTAATTTTGATTTTAGGGTATTTCAGATATTTTTTATATTAATTTTAATTTCTGTCAAGAGGTTTTCTTTTTTGGAAAGATCTCTTTTATTTCTCTACAAGATTGGAATTGTGGTCTATATATTAGGATTTCTTTCCTATCTTATCTTAGGTTCTAGAGTATATAAAAATACATGTCTAGTTGTATGAAAATTCATCCCTCAATTATTAATAAAGTTTCCTTTCCTTGTAAATTCGACAAGTTTCTCTTGTTTTTAGAGTTTTCTCTTCTTGATTTTCTCCTCCAATCTCCCTCTCATTAGTCTGTAGGATACCACCACTAAGCCATAAAAGGCATGCACTATAAATTTTAATTATATATCAACTTTTAAACCCTAGACTGTTTTTTTGCAAAATTGCAGAATCTATTTAGAATGAGTATGTTGGTATGGTTAGCTGAAACCCTTGCGGTTAATGCATGCAGGATCAATTCAAGAAGACCTTTTGAATTTTAAAAGGTCATAATTTTTAACTCGGATATCAGAACGAGACGTTGTTTGGCTTGAATCAAACTCATTCAGAGACCTAAAATTGTTATTGGGTGGAACCCATAATCGCCAAATTTTGGATCTAAGCTTCAAACATCTATTTTACTATTTCTAGTATTTTTTTTTTGTATTTAGAGCATTTTTGATAATTTTATCCATTATTGTTTAGTTGTTTGAGAAATTATCTTTAACTATTGAATACAATTTTCTTTTTTGAAAAAACTTTGAGGATAGCTGTTTTTCATTATATTTTCTCCACAAATCCTCCTTCTCATCCGCCTGTAGGATAATCGATATTCAGATATATGTTGTCTATCAATCAAAAATGGTATGTTTTTTTGGTGGCAAAAGACGAATCGCTCACCCCAGCGCCTCCGCCAACCCGTCCCAGGGCCAACACATGGGGGAAACGGTATGTTTTCTTGCTGGTGATTATGGTGATCATTTCTGAATTGGAAGTCTGGAAGTCTCTCTGAATTTGTTAGGTTTGTAAATTTTTCAAGAGTATTGCTTTCTTTGAGCAAGTACACTATTGAAGAAGAATCTACAACTATGACTTTATTCAAAAAAGGTTGCCTTTAAGAATGCACTGCTTTGCCTTTGGGTAACAACACTTTCAGTAAATTTCCAAAGTACTTTGCTTTGGCCAACCACCACAGGTTGCAGTAGGTAGATGAAGAAACTAAGACATGATTAGGGATCAAAGTCTGGGTGGAAAAAACATAGCTCTCTCCTCTTGGAGCAGAATAAATGATGACGATGATAAAGTTGAGTTAGATACACAAAAGAGATGAGCCTCTCCCAGAAGCTTCTCTTCTTCTTCTTCATCTTCTTCTCTGCTGCAGCAGCAGCAGCAGCTACTTTAATTCAACAATCCGGAGAACAAAAGGCAGAAGCATAAATGCACCTCGGATACTGCAACTGTTCCACACCCGCACAAGCATTGCAAGGAAGCTTCGCTGCTTCAATATACGAGTATCTAGTTTTTTATCGGGTCATTATTTTCTAATCGGAACTCGGAATCAGATTCTCTCTGGGCTCACATGTGACTCATGTGTGTTAAATTTAGGAGGGGTATTCAATGAAGAAATTTAATGACTTTTATTGATTATTTTTTATAATAGATTTTTGTAAAGTTGATAGATTGTTATTGATTTTTATAGAATTGCACAGAGTTGTGAAAAAAATTTCACCGAGTTTTTTAAATTTTTTTTACAAGGCTTTTACATACATTTGTAAACTTTTACGTAGAAACTTATGGATTTCATAATTTCATAAAAAGAGAAAATATTATTCTCATATGTTTCTTTTTAATTTGAAAATTATAAAAAAAAATATTTGGAAAAAAGTAAAATTTCTTCATGATTATTATTATTATTTTTTTTTTTGATTTCACATATTTGATAGCCAAGAAGAAATAAATGAGAGTAATCCTTCTAGTTAAAGATCCACTTATCTTAAATGATTATGCAGTTTCAACTTCTGTAACATTTTCGAGCTTCGTATTCAGAAACAGAAAGTGAAAAATCAAATAAAATAAGACTTTCTTGTATTTTCATGAAAAGGTTCTCCCTTTCAATCGCGACAATCAAGCATAGAAGAATTTTAAGCCAAAAGAGCAGAACTCATGATCGCAATCAACTAGCTGTTACTCTGAATTCGCTAAAAATCTCTGTATAGACAACAAATCCCAATAGGAAAAATGAAGTGAAGAGGAAATATACCAGCGGAGCTTGTACGTGAAGGGCTGAAGAAGCAAGGGTTGCTGCCGCCTCGAAGACGAAGGAGGTAGAGGTGGAAAACGTAGGGGGAGAGAAAAGAGAGGCAATGACGACGGTCAGAAAGAGAGAGACGTGTAGGATTAGCAGTCCATTGAAATCTCAAAGATGAATAGGTGACTTTTCTTTTATTTTTTAAAGTTTACCAAGGGTTTAAAGTTTGTAAATTTCAAATTTTGAAGAATCTATGAAAATCTATTGAAAGTTTGGATACCAAAAGATTTTCATAGAGTTTTAAAAAGTCAAGTTTGAATACCACATGCCTTTTTAAAACTCTATAAAAGTCTAATTTGAATACCAGCTAAATTTTTATGGAGTTTATAAAAGTCTAGATTAAATATACCTATACTTTTAAAATCACAAAAGTCATTAAAAATAATTAAAAATCTAAGATTGAATACACCCTTAATGGGGCATAATTTTTTATTCGGAACTTGGAATCAGATTTTCTCTGCGCTCACATGGGTAGAATTTAGTGATCTATATTTATTATCGAGAATCAATAACCTACAAGTTTTTGACCAAAAAATATCATTTAGAACATTTTTCAGAGGATCCAAACATCTTTTTTAGTAATTTCTATTTCTATATTATTTCGGATATTTTTAGTATATCAGATAATTAATGGGGGTTAGTCTATATAAGGATCATTTTAGCTGTTTGAGATATTATCCTCTATTTTTAATAAAGTTTTCTATTTTTTTATAAACCCTAGAGACTAGTTGATTTCTCTTTGTTATTTTGACGAATTCTCTTCTTGTCTTCTTCTCAATTCTCCTTTTTAAGTTAATTGTTATTTTGCCTGGGGTCAACTTTGTATGGGGGCTATAAATGGATTGGACTAGTTTGAACAACATGTTCATGATAAATAATATTCAGAACAAATTAGAATTCAAAATTTTTTGAACAAGTTCATGAAGCCATAAATAAACTCTGCCTGCTATTACATTTAATCTAATGACCAATCCAGAGAGATCTTACCCTAATGAAGTGAAGCAAATATACATACATATATGTTAGGTTACAGTAGTGGAAGCTAATTAAGCTTGCTTCTAGTGAACTGAAAATGAAACTCATACATCCTCTTGAAACTCTTGCTCTCAAAAGAAATTAACACCAAATAATATAATGTCTGTATCTCTTGACAAAGTTAATTAATTACCTCCTATTATTAATTAAGATGGCGTTAATGGCTTCCACGGAAAGAGGATGATTAAGCACTCGCAATGGCGATGGTCTATCCATCTTCGCCGTCGGTCCCTCGAGTAGTAGTAACTTGTCGTCGGCATTTGGGATCGTTGGCTTTGCCTCGTAGCCACCGTCGATCACTCCCGGTGCAACAATGCCCATGTTGTGCAGCTGACTATCGTCGTCCTCATCCTCACCCTCATCGTCCCAAATGAACGGGCTCTTCTCGCCGGCCACGATCATCTTCTTGCCAATTCGGGCAGGGCTAGCAGTCAAGTTATACATGCCATGATCAGGAGGCAGATGGTGAATGCTTCCCAAGTACAGTTGGTGCGAGTTATCCAGTTGCAGGTCTCCACCACCAAAAAGTTGTAGGTCGGCCATGTCGTGGACGAACCCTAGCTGCTCCCCTGCTGCCTCCGTGCCTTGATCGGCTGCAAGCGTTTGATATGCTTTCTCCAGTATGCTTTGCATATACTTCCCTTGCGCTTCGATCCTGATCTGTAGATGTTTCTGAACCTGCAAAAAACCATTCAAAATCATCAAATAACTCAATATAAATTCCTCCCATTTCTCTAAAACAAGTAGCCCCATGGCTAGCAGTGGAGATCCTCTGGATCACAATCTCTGATCCATTCCTGGTCCAGTACATATCAGCCGTTGGATCTGATCAAGATGGATCAGTACTTGGATCTTACCTTCGATCCAACAGCTAATATGCACTGGACTAGGAATGGATCAGAGATTGTGGTCCAGAGGATCCCAACTGCATGGCTATGGTGCAGTAGAAGGCTGATAAGTTGTCATCCAGGTATCCGCTGTTCGATTCCCAACTATAGCACATTTGTAAAGATTTTTCCTCTAAATAGGATCCACAATCACGGAATGTTGGGCTTCTAAGTTGACTTCTATGAGCGCTTACAGATTTACCCTAGATCGATATTACATGTAGGGGTGTTCATTCGGTTTGGATCAGGTTATTTGGCTTATTCGGTTCGGGTTATTCGGTTTTTGTAATTTTTTAAATCCAACCGAGAACAAAACCGAATTAACTAGAAACCAAACCAAATTACCCAAAACTAATTCGGGTTATTCGGTTCGGATCCCATATAACCCAATTAAGTACCAAATGCAAATTCACCAAAGTAAAAGTCCATATAATCAATTCAATAAGAAGAGAATAAACAAAAATAAAAATTAAAAAAACTAGATTTTTAACTAATTAACTAAGACATATTCATCTTAATAACTAAAAGATAAGAACTCATAAAATTATATAATTCACATTCCAAAAAAAAATTTATAAAATATATATTAATATTATAATATATGTTATTCGGGTTTCGAGCGGGTTATTCGGATTGGGTATCAAATCCAAAACCAAACCATTAACCCAAATAGTAGTTCGGGTGAGTTCATTCACCCGACCAGAATTTTATTAATCCGATCCAAATAAGCTAAATGCTATTTGGATCGGGCGGGTGAATGGTTCCATCTAAATAATGAACACCCCTAATTACATGGTTCATACAAAAGAGAGAAAAGATATATGCATTGCCTCTAATTGTTCATGCAATCTCCTATGGACCTCCATCTGCATCCTGTGAGCTTCTGTGCCATGCAAACCCCTGATCATATGCGATCCATTAATCTTCTATATATATGTATATCTAGAATAAATAACACATATATACAACTCACTCATTTATGGATCGACCCATAATTCGGGATGAAGAAGCAGTATTATTTCTTTGTAGATCCATTGCTGCTTTAATTCAATCAAAAATTTGTTTATATATATGTATATATAGAATAAATGATTAACTAGGCTGGATAACGTTGAGTCTGGGGTAACCGATGTATAAATGAATAAGTAGATAGTAACTATGGTTAATTACCTTCCTTGAATGAATAATGATCGTTGAATTCTCTATGTGGTAGCTTGCCGAGCCTGAATTTCTGGATCAAAATTAAAATTTTGAAATTAGTTTTGATCGATCGGATTGAGATATTGATGATTATTTAGCTACCTGAAGGTGGCTCTTGAGATGGTAGAGAGTGAGACCTTTGACGCCCATCACCCTCATGATCGTCTTGGGAGTGGCCTCTATAGGAACAGTGGTGAGCATAAGAAGAGGAAATTAATTAACAGTACTCGTGGAATTAGAGATATTTGAGAATTAAGTACTGTCTGGGCCGCCGAGCTGGTTGACGGCATCGACGAAGCGGTCGTGGAGTTCGGCCGTCCACCGGAGACGCGGCTTGGGGTCGGTGGTGAGGACGAGGCCGGAGTCGCCTTGGACGCACATGGGAGCCCGCTCGTGCGAAGAGGAATTCATAGGGGTGGATGGAGGCTTCCTGGAAGCTGCAGGGAACATTCCCTAGCTCCTTGGCACTTCTCTTTACTCCTTTCTCTCTCTCTTTCTCTTTCTGGTTCTCCTCCTTCAGCTGCCGCCGCTGAGGAATTCTTGGAAGAGATTCAAGAACAAATCAAAAGTAGGAATAGGGTTCGATTTCTGAGGAGATCATGAAAGAGCTAGCTATCATGGAAAGAAGCCATATGCATCGTTGTCTCATGATTAAAAGCCATTAATTCATGGATAGCTCTCTTTCCCCTCTCCAACTCTTTGGCCAGCTCTTGTTAGTCGTCGTCTTCTTCTTGATCTTTTTTGTGCTCTCAAACAACTTTTGGAAAAACAACGAAGTTTCTTTGAGAATTAGAAATTTTTTTATCTTTTAAAAGGATAGTCTTATACACGAAGCTCTCGCTAATATGTATCTATTATATCCAATTTTACTTTGTATTGTAAAAAACTTTTGTACAACTCGAATATGTCACCGTCAAATCACACGATAGTAATTTTATCATTACGTCAAGGTTCCCTTAGGATTTTTTTCCTTTATACCAAAAAAAAAAAAAAAAAAAACCGTGTGTGTTATACATGCAAACCCTATTTTCTCCGATGGATCACGGGAGGGTATGCTAATAGAGGTTATTACTTTTAATGTGGGATGAATTTTGAGATGTATTAGACACCAAATTGAACCTTGTTTAGAAATCTATGATTGGTTACCGATGGCATCCATAACAATATAGTTTCAAGTACAAAGGTTGTTTAAGGTCTTTATGGAGCCTCGGAAGACTATTTTTCCTTTTTGTTATTATTTTTCAGACTTAGTATTTTGGGGTATTTCTGTCACGCCATTCTTTTCCCAAACGACGTGTTTGATTGTCTATTTCTTAGTATTTTGCGGGATTAACAAGATTTAAAAAAATTGTATTCAGTATTCACAATCGAATTAACGAGATCAATAGATTTCACACATCATTCTCCGGTCGGTCAATGTAAACATATATGGTTATGTAGCTTTAATGGAATAAAACATGCATATATTAAACCATTCTTCCTTTGTAATTTAATTAGTCAAAGTGACTACTTTGACAGCAAGAGGGGGCCCCAAATAAAGGGAAGGAAAGAAGACGAGATGAGCAAGAACAATATAAAGCTCTCTCTTCGTGGAGGGAAATCTATGCGATTTGTTCTAATATTCCACCAGGGGAATTAGATGCTTTCTTGTTTGTCAGTTCACTGTAGATTCTTCTTCATTTTTTGATTAGATTAATCTTCTTCTTTTTTTCTTTTAAAAAGAAAATCAGTACGAGGGTTTATTGGGATGAAGAGTTTTATTATATTTTATTAAGATTTGATCAACAGAGTTGTAAGTAAAGGTCTTGTGTTTATCATTATAAATAATCAGTATGTACATCAAAATTAAAAGTTATCCATATATGAAAAAAATGTAGTTTTAGTTTAAATGTATAAAATAAATTTGTTTAAATGGTACTAAACTAAACAAGTTGTTAACATTCCTATCGAGATTAAGTGATTGATTGCCTTAGATGGTCTAACCAGAATGACTATCCACTCGGGGGCGACTGATCCATTCAGACTAAGGTATCTGACCATATTGATGATTTGTCTAGTCTGATCAACCGCCTACCTACTAGCACATGTAGGCCTTGCAATTTGGAATTGAGAAACCATAGAAATGGTCTATTCCTCTTGGTGTGCTAAGTTGTCATGATGATAATGTTCGGTAATTTACCAAAGGACGCATTTAAAGTTATGAAAATTTTAAAACGCTTACCTAGGTTTCATATTTTTCAAAGGAAGTACTTGTTTCTTATTTTACCTCTCCCGCCAACCATTGGTGTTGCATTCAAAGAATAAAATCACTGTTGTGTTGGATTTCAAAGAACAGTAATAGTATTGTCAAATGGGCCAACCAGTGGCGGGATGGTCTGATTTGTCAAAAACCTATCATATGGTGGGGTGGGACGGGGCAGGGCGGGTCGGCTCGCCATCCAAGGCGAGTTGAGAAATTTCCAACTCAACTCAATCTAAGATGAGTTGCGGGTTAGGTAGGTCAGCTCATGCACGAGCTCGCCAAAAAATAAAAAAATATATAGAAAATTTTGAAAATTTTAAGTTTGGATTGTGGATTAAGCGGGCCAACCCCACGAGACCATTGAGTTTTCTACTTTAATGTTAAATTTTAAAATAATTTTTTTTTTCTTAACTTGCAGGTCAACCCAAGCCCACCACGGGCCGACCAACACGGGTCGTGGGCTCAGGCAGGTTGACCAGTCAGGATCCATCTTAAAATGGGTTGATAAAATTTCAACCCAATCCGTTTAAATTGTTTCACCGAACGATCCAACCGGGCAAGCCCAACTCAAATTAAAAGCTCTAAACAACATCAATATGATGCTGCATTTCAAAAATCAATACCACTTTGATATGCATAACCCCTAAAATCAACACCATTATAGTATTATATTTTGAAAATAAACATCACAATGGTAGTGATTTTTGAAAAGCAACACCATAGTAGTGCTGCTTTTTAAAAATTTATCACCGCAATGATATCATTCTTTGAATAGAACACCACAATAGTTAACAGGTGGGGTAAAATGGGAAACAAGTGTGCCCTTTGGAAAATCTAAACGTTAGGTACGTCTTTTTGAAAATTCCTCAACTTTAAATGCACTTGATGTTGGGTTCAAAAGAATTTTAGATATCTCCACAATGACATGATATTGTCCACTTTGGGTATAAGCCCTCATGGTTTTGCTCTTGGACTCTACCCAAAGGTCTCATGTGTTTTCAATGTGGGAGTATGTTTGCAACATTGCAACCCTAACAATCCTCCCCTCAAACAAAAGACCACAGACCCCCTCAAACGGAAAGCCTATCTATTTGACGTCTGATTCTCGACCCATCAGGACTTCCTGCCTCTCGGTTCAACCGACCTACTAAGACTTTCTTGCGTAGCCGCAACTAGGACTTCGTACCTGTTGTCTGGTCCTCTTGATTCAGACATGAGAGCTTCTATTTCCTTTATTCGATGTCAATATTCTATTCACATGGTTCGATTGTATCTGGCAGTATATTATCCACTTTGGACTTAAGCCCTCATGGTTTTGCTCTTGGGCTCTACCCAAAATGCCTTATACCGACGAAGATATATTTCTATAAACCGATGATCTTTCCCATATATTTTTAATGTGGAACTATATTTGTAACGTTGCAACCCTGACACTTGATGCACCTCGTAGTTTGCGTCCAAGGAGTCCCCTGAACTGTGCCCGCAAGTAGACGTGACTTGAAGATAAAGATACAGTCCCAATCCTCACGGACTCTGAAGGTAAAATTTTGGAAACAACCCCACTAGGTACATCCTTGGAAAGCCTAAAGTTATGCACGCTAACAGTCCATCAAGGGACTCTGACCACAGGAGCGATTTGGGGGGCGTTCCCTCAAATGCAATTCAATTCCTTCCGGTAGGATGTCTCTGTTGACTCCCATGAAAGCTATAACGGTCAATTGAATCAAAGAAAAAATTCAGAAAAGCATTACCAAACTGAAAGGTGTCCCACACCCCAAAAGATAGGTCATCATTTGGCACCTAGGGATTGGTCCATGGTTGTTTGCCTCCGGAAGAAAACAGGGCATGTCAAGGCAGGTGTTTGACACCAAGCATAGTCGCCTGGTGCCAGAATGGTATCTTGTCCATATCACGTAAAGATGAGATGATAGGAGTACAGAAGCACGGGAAACGGTGTTCTACTATAAATAGCAACTTAATTGGTGGAAGGCTACTAGCTCAGACAGTGACTAGTGCATAAGGAAGGGCAGACACTTAGCTTCGCCAGAATTTAACTCCCAGACCTCATTGGTAGCAATACTTCATGCATTAACCATCAGTCCCTCTCATGGGGACATAAATAACAACTTATGTGATAAAAAACGAATACGCTGACATAAATGCAACTTAAGTTCAAACGGAAGGGGATCTGATTTTCATCATCTTGAGCTTTAATTTTTTTTCTTTTTACTCTCTGTTTTTCTTCGAGAACCCAAACCAAAGCCCTTCCCTAGCCCACGGTTGGCTAAGGACTTCCCCTGTCGAAGGCCCTTATTCCACAGCTCAAACCCTCTCCTTGACAGAGGCACTTCTTTGTTTAGCCCGTCACTGACCCAATGTCATTTTTTGTTGTTCAAGTCAGTTGTTTGTAAGAGCTTCTGCTCGTAGGTGGAGGTAGTGGAGCATTGAAGATCAGAGGAGGACCTTAGCCGTGGATGAGGAGTCAATTAGAAGATAACGTGGCAATTGAAGACGGAAGGCTCTACCAGTGTGAACCCTTAGTGAAGTGTTGTAGAGGAAAAGGAGGTTTGAGGCAATGGAGGAGGAGATTCTGACCGCATCATGTCAGGCGTCATATGTGGGAAAATTACACTAAGGTGTGAAGATAGTGAGCACCAAAAGGACAATGGCTAAATCACGAAGAGAAAGGTCTGAGAAGCCAAGGCCACCAGTTCCCCTAGTGATAGAGGAGATAGGAGGAGGCCCTCTCCCATGGGGGCACCTCCCTCTAAAGCGTGGCGTAGTTCCACCTCCCTCTAAAGTAGTCGAAGAGTTAGTGGGGATGATTATGATAACTGAGCCTACACCCTACACAGTAAAGCTTGAGAGGTGTGACCATTTGCACTTATGGCTAGTAGCTATCCGTGATATACCTCCTCCGAGTTGGCCCTAGAACGGATTGGCGGGGGCGCTGGGGGCGAACGTATTCACCTTTTACCACCTTAGAGGTGTGACATGCACCCACATCCCTCCCTTGACAAACATTGGCTAGTCCAATCAAACAGATTAATTAGTCAAGCTCCGCTAGTAAGCCCGATTCAGCCGTTAGTAGGGAGAGCTACAACTATGCATTTCTCGACTGTCATATTTGAGGAAGCAATATTGCCGACTAACTGTAGGCCTCCATAGATGTATGAATACGGCGACACCACCGACTAAAGAACATCTTTGCCAATTTAAAAACACAGCCCTCCTCCACCAACTTTCTAATGGTGTGAAGTGTAGGGGTTTTCTCACATCCCTTATCGAGTCGGTGCAACAATGGTTTGGCACTCTATGCTAGGGCTCCATTCGGTCGTTTAATGATTTTGCAACCTTGTTCCTAAGGTACTTCTCAATATCTGAAAGGTATCCCCCAACCCCTCTTAGTCTCTTCAACTTCAAACAGAAGTAGTAGGTATCCCTTCGGGAGTTCATACAGAGGTTCAATCAAGTCGCACTAGAAATGCCTACAATAACGCCTGATATCTTAGCTGGAATCTTTGCTCAGGGACTTTAGGATGACAATTTCTTCTGATCTTTGGCCAAGAAACTGCCCCGTGACTTTGAAAAGTTGTTGGCTCGGGTGAAGAGATACATTAACATGGAGGAGACACAAAAAGTTAGGCAAAATTAGTGAGGGCTCATGTGGTAAAAAAGGCGATTCACTCACCCCAGCGCCTCCGCCAATTTGTCCTCAGGCCAATACGGAGGAGATAAATCACGGGTGGCTACTAACCATTAGTGCAAATGGTTAAATCATGGGGGAGGTATATGCTCGGACGCGCCGAGTTTCGACCTCAAGAACTCATGTGGCAACTTCCCATGTCTTAACTATTGTACGATCCCGAGGGACATAAATTAGTGAGGGCTCATGTTACTGAAGAAGGAAGTGGAAGAGATCACCATCTAGAATCCAATATTCCAACACCCCATGTTCCACGCCTGCCTCAGATGACTACTTTCTGCTCCTTCCATTGGGAGTATGGGCATGATACTGAAAACTGTATCAAACTGTCAAGGACGATTGAAAGAATTGTAGGTATCCAACCCCAAGTTTGAGCCTTGTTGCTGGTGGCCACGACATATCAAGCTCCACCACAAACTCCTCAAACCCCAGAGCCAGCTCGTAAGTGACTGACCAACTAATGTGTGTAAATTATATATATATATA
>JBAMIE010000098.1:2397300-2409750 GCA_037177295.1 Kaempferia parviflora
TCAAGATAAACCAATACCAAGTCACACTACAACCATGCCAATGGTTTGTCCAAGACCATCTTGGTTGTGAGCCTGTATTTATACTCTACAAGATACTGATAACATGATCTTTTGTGTCAAACCAAGCACCATGTTATCAAGAATGTAAAGTATCAGACAATAATGCATATCATTAATATAAGATGCAAGTAATGATCATGTGATTCTTATTTCAAAATAAAGATGTCCATACAAAAGGCTAGGATTTCAGTATACATCCCAACAACAAGGTCAGGGAGACCGAGGGCTTAAGGCCAAAAGGATAAAGTACCTCCGCTCCAAAGAGTTCAACAGACTTTTGGGCAGAGAACAATCAAGATGTTATCCTATGGAGTGGATGAAGCCACAAAGCAGCTCGGAGAGGCCGGATATCTGACTGCAGAACATTTTGCGAACTTCATAAGCCGCCAGAAGATCATTGATGACATCCCCGACGATGACATCCCCGACGATGCCTTTTCTGATTTTGCTTAGCCTGCATTCTTGCTCCACCCTTGTAATCCTTGCCAACTTTTGCAATCAAGTTTTTTAGTAATGGAAAGTTTGGCGGATTTTGACTTCTCTCTTTTCCTTGCTAAGTAAAAATCTTTGAGTGCGAACTATTGTATTAAGTGAGTGATTTAGTGCCTAGCGAGCAGCAGACTGAGCGGCAGACTTAATACCGAGTGAGTCTCTTTTCTCACAGAGACTTCAGAAAAAGAATGAAACAACAAAGGTTAATTAAAACATTAAAAATCTCTGATTTTTTTTTGACAAAGGTTTTTCTTTTCTGCAACTGCTACACAGAAAAGTCTTGTCCACTAGTTGACCATGCATTCCAAATTCATCATGTTTCATGCCCTTGAATCCACTAAATCCTGAAAAAGAAGAGCCAAATAGATTTGCCTAGAAGATAATATTCATATAACCATTTATTATTTCTGCATAAGTTTCATAAAGATCACCACTGATCTGGCACATTGAGCTTATTGCCATCTGACAGATCCATTCCACACTCATCCAGAAGTAGGTGCAAAGCAAACACAAGGCCACTGCAATTTCTTGATCCAAATTTGACCCTCTGATGTGATGGCACAACTAAAAGGTGTGCAAACCTAATGTTCTAACCCTTTTTTTTTTTAGCCAAAGCAACAAGGCCATTCTGCAGGAGGTTGAATTCATGCCACTCAGTTCAGTTCAGGTTTCCAATTTTTTTTCAAGTTTGTGATTCTTCGAGCAGGATAATATCGAATGTGCCAATTGTTTTTGCCCATCCCTTAGTCTGCTACCTTTCGAATGAGCTTTAAATGCCAATTGCATCTCATCTCCAGAAGATTTATTATCCTTAAAAGATGTGGTCCTTTCAATGACTTAATGTGTGTTCTCTTTAGCTTTTGAGAGGCAATTGAATGGCACAGTCATTTCCTGGAGAAGAAGAATGGTGAAGGATAAAGATCAGAGACAGCCTAAATTTAATTGTTTTTAGTGTAAGTAGAATTCTATTGTTAACATTATAGGGATATCATCAATGCTCCTTTTTATCAAAAACTTGTTGTCCAAAGAGAAGTGAACTGAAATGTGGGAGACCTTCATGAATGTCACAAAGTGCATACTAATTGCTTGGTCTCTCTGTTTCCACACTTTGGTTCAATCCCAGCAGAGGAGAGTAGGCCATAACAATTAGGTACAGAGGAAGCTTCAATTGAAGCAAGGGGGATTAACTAAATCTTCCTTAATTAATTTCTTTGTCTTTATTAAAAAAATATCAATGCATATAGGTCCATGACCCCTCCCTACATCGTCTACAAATCCCTCCGCACCCGCACTCAACAATAGTACCAATGTGTTTGCATTCAAAGTGTTTCCCATGCCCGCGGTCGATGTAGCGTTAGGTGCATGCATATGTACACAGTGCGCGAGTGAGTTAGTACTGCAAGGTGGTCCATTGGAGATGGTACAGTGTGGTGTGGTCTTGTGTGGGGGTGCACAACAAATTAAGGGAGAAGACTGCCGACATTCACACATCGCAATCCTTTGATCAGTTTCTACTTTAACTTTAAGCTTCTTTGAGTTAAAAGATTTGTATGTCATAGTTTGGTGGTGGTTTAGAATGCCGCCTCCGCGAGAATGAAGTTTCGAGCAAAGAAGTATGATCGTACTTGATTCCCAAGGGAGTTATGTGTGTCGATTGATTTATGGATGATAGAGGTGATTCTAGACAAATAAGAGTGGGGTAGATCCATTGAAGTTCAAGCTAGAGATGCCGTCGGAAATAACAAAGGAAGATACCTTTTCGAGACCACCATCACTATCATTATAGTCGCAATGCTACATACTAAAACAGATAATGGAGGATGAATTCACCCTCTCTTTGTGTTTAAAGCTCACTTCCCCTCATACAATTGACCTTTACTGTCTATAATACACTCAACCTGTTCTAAGGGTTCAAATCTAAATTAATAAATTACAAGGTTCAAAATGCATTTGAAATGAGTGTCATATGATAATTTAACAAAAAAAAAAAATCCTAAGAGAATATGTTTTCCCATCTTATCTTTGTTATATATACATGTGAAAATAAATAAATTTGACAGAGCAAAATAAAAAGTTGCATATTATCTTTGACCCGATGAGGACGTGACATCGTAATAATCCAAACTGGAGGGTGTATTCTCAACGTGACGTAGATAGTAAATAAATATAGCACATTTATCCCTGACTCTTTCAATTATTGCGTTTTAACCCTTGTGGAAAACAACGTTCACATAAAACACGCCGCTGTCCTTTTTTTTAAAATTAATAATAATAAAATATATTTATAAATTATCAGAAATATAATATATGTAAACTTCGGCTCAGGTGTAATAAATTTTATTTTATTGTTATATAAAATTACAAAAAAATATAAAATAGGATTATATATTTAAGATGATAAAAGGTTTATTAATTGTACTTTTTTTATTTTTAATAAACTGGCTCTCTAATTTTTTTAATTTATAATTATTATTGTTTAAAATTAAAAAGCACATCCTTTATTTTTATTATCATAAAAATACATTTCATTTTTTAAAAATATATCAAAATGAGGCTCCATATCTCAAAAGTATTTTTAAAGCTATTTTTTGATTAGTTTTGCCAAGTCTAAGTAGTCTATTATAATAATTATAGTAAATTAAAGTAATTTTAATTAAATATTTAAGTAATTTTGACACTCTTTTGATATGCTATTAAAATAAAATTTCTTGATGATAAAAATAAAGAATCCCTTTTAATTTAAATTTCTACATTATTTGTTTATTTACTTATTAAAAATGGAGGAGTAAAATGATAATAAATGAGTTATAAAATAACAGTTCAGATCTTTTGTCCCCGTTTTTTCTCTGTCCCGGTGTCCCACCTGTAAAACAAGAATAAAATATGACCTGTCAATCGATCAACTTATGCTTTTTTGTTCATTTTTTGCAGGTGGGACACCGGAACAGAGAGAAAACGGAGACAGAAGATCTGAACTGATAAAATAATGGTAAGAGTAAAATAAAGGGTGATTTGTAAAATGTAATTAAAGTGTGGGGCGAAATAAAATATCCCTTCTATCTCTCTCTCTCCGAAGGAAAAGAACAGTAGCGCTTGAAATTACACTGCGAGAAAAAAGAAAGAGGAAACGAAAGCAGAGTTTTGATGGATGCTGGAAAATAAAAAGGCGTACTTGGGACACTCTCTTCTCAAACGAAGCGCCGTCAAGCTCTCTCCTCGGAGCACGCACTCGATCGGAGCGAGGAGAGGGTCGGCATTCAATTGCTCCTCCTTAAGCTCACGAACCTGTTGTGGCGCGATGCTGCTTTCGCTTCCTAAATGCTCGTCCTGCGCCTGAGATCCCGGAGCGGGGCGCTGGTTCGTGGCGGCGGGGCGCTGAGCTACCTGGGGTTCAAGATGAAGCCTTTTGGGAGGTGGAGCTCGCTCTAGGTTCTCCTCGTTTCAGCTGTCAGCTTGTTTGGGAGGTCTGAGGCCGAGATCGGGCGAACGTTGATGTTTGGTGAACGAAAGGAGCTTCTTTTGGTGCTTAGGTAGCTGTTGGAGCTGGTTCGGGTCGAGAAGGGAGTTCCTGAGGTGAGATCTGGGGTGGCTTGTAGTTAGCACTTTTCTGCCGATGTCCTTCCTCCCCCTTCGAATTCTCAGCTGGCTTTTGAGATTTTGTAGAGTTTCTTTCCTTTCTGAAGCTCGGTTTGGGGTTTCTTGTTGATCCGTTTCGTTCTCGAATTCTTCGTTGGTAGGGTTCGGATTGGTTTGTTTGGTTGAGTTAGCTACTGCGATTTTTCGTTTGCTTATTTTATGGTTCATTGACCTTGTTCTGTCGTCTGAGAACCTGGGCGATTTTTTTATGACGTTGATTGGACAATAAAGAATGATTTTTGCTGAGAAATTGTTTCTTGCTGAGCGGCGCAGGATCTCTTGAAAATTAAATAGAAGGGTTAAAACCTGTTTCTTGCTGAGAAATTGCAAATCTTTTTAGCAGAGCTTACAGAGTTAATTGCTGGACTAAAAATGTTGAATTAGAACTTTTTTGGAACTTGGATTGGCTTTCGAAAATTTTTCTCATTCCCTCTCCCTAAAAGATTGATCTTGTCATTCTATTTTGATTTGTTTCTTTTCCATATAGTCTCAGATCGGTAGATTCCGTGTCAATTAAAAAAACATTTGGTGATGATGAAAGAACGATAGTGATGGTATTTTACAGAGTTGAATATAATCATAGAGATGTTTTGTTGTGTGAAGAGAGAAAATTCTTTCTATTCAAGTTCCTTTTCTCAAAAATGTTTTTTCTTTCTTTGACCAGAGTGTGGAACTTCAGGGCTAGAGTTGCAATTTATTGGTTCTGTGTTGCAGTCTCTCCATTAAATAAGAAGATGAAACTCTCACCATCAGGCCTTGGGAATCAGCAACAAGATGGTGAGTTATATGGCATTTTTGTTGATTAGTTTAAAATGTTCACCGTATCAAGATATATATGCATTTTTTTATCCTTAATCAATGATTATAATAATTTTTCATCATTGGTGGTCTAAGTTCCCCTTCCAATTTATAATCCTTCAATGTAAATCAATGTCAGTGAGCATTGCTAACTGTGCTAGTTAACACTGCTGGGTAAGTGAGACCTGATCTCTGTGTGGTTTATTAGAAGGATTACTATTTCTTTTAACCTGATCACTGTTGTCTGGCGAGAACCACCACAGGATTCATCGTTAGATTTTTGATCTACTTGATAATTGCCTCAGCTGATCTTTATTGATTACTGTCTTAATCTACCCCCCTTGAACTCCTTAAATTGCATATTTTTTTTGAAAGTAATAGTGCAGTTTGTAATTTTATTTAATCTTTCTCCTCTCAGAAGACTTTGTTAAATGTGGCCTCTCAAGATACCAAACTATAGTCCATTTTGCAAAACAATATTATTCCTAAATCCATCTGTTTGGAAGTGAGAATTGACAAATATGTGTTTTCAGTGACAAAAGGAAAAGAAAAGGATATTGACTACTGATTCAGTTAGGGCTTAGACATAATGCAATTATTTGTGTGTGTGCCTTTGAAAAGTTGGAAAACCATGAGCTATTTAGTGTATGTAAACATTAGTTTTTCTTCTTCCAACCTTCACAGTTACTTAACCACTGCATTTTGATGGCAATTATGATTCTCCCATGATTTATGTATAATTTCTTCATTTTAACTGTGTAATTTGTTAATCATGTAGTTCAAGATACAGAAGAACAAATTTGCTTGAATTCAGAGTTATGGCATGCTTGTGCCGGGCCACTAGTTTCGTTGCCTCTTGTTGGAAGTCGTGTAGTCTATTTCCCACAAGGCCACAGTGAACAGGTAAGCAGTTTTACTCATTTCCCAATTGTTTTAAACAGTTGACATTTGGCAGTGTAACAATTATCCCCTGTGAATCTGTTTTCTTGCTTGTATTTGATTAGTTCTTTTAGCTCAGATTGTTTGGGATATGCCGTTCTTTGTTTTTGCCTGGCATGCTGTTTAATCTGGTTATCTTATCAGGTAGCTGCATCTACCAATAAGGAAATTGACTCCCTTCCTAGCTATCCAAGCTTGCCACCTCAATTGGTTTGTCAGCTTCATAATGTTACTATGCATGTAAGTTTCACTCTGATATTTTTATTTCTCTCTCTTAATTTCATGATCATTTACATTCTCATCAGTGTGCATTTTCTACAGGCAGACAAAGAGACAGATGAAGTTTATGCCCAGATGACGTTGCAACCATTAAATTCAGTAATCATTTTATCTGTGCTCTCAATGCCTTATTCTGTTGCCACATCCTTTGATTCTCATTGCAACATTTAAATTTGTTCTGTAGCAAGAGCAAAAAGATCCCTATCTACCTACTGAATTGGGTACTCCGAGCAAACAGCCAACTAATTACTTCTGTAAGACGTTAACTGCAAGTGACACCAGCACACATGGTGGATTCTCTGTTCCTCGTCGAGCAGCAGAAAAAGTGTTTCCTCCATTGGTAAATCTAGCTTGCTAGCAGAAGTTTGAATTGCCATTTAATCGACAAAAATCAATGACATTTTCTTGCTGATCTGTAGTCGAGTAGTATATATCGTGATCCTCCTCTTCACCAACAAGCCTCTTTAGTCCCAACTATTTGAAGACTA
Organism: Kaempferia parviflora; assembly: GCA_037177295.1. Taxonomy (NCBI): domain Eukaryota; kingdom Viridiplantae; phylum Streptophyta; class Magnoliopsida; order Zingiberales; family Zingiberaceae; genus Kaempferia; species Kaempferia parviflora. Next base: position 2,403,993 of record JBAMIE010000098.1, read on the forward strand.
CCACATGGAACTTGTCCCTTTATTGAACTCTGTTCAAGGCTCTATATCCCATTCTAATTAAACTATATTACTGTTGTAGGACTTTTCACAGCAGCCTCCTTGTCAAGAGTTGATTGCAAGGGATCTCCATGGTAATGAGTGGAAGTTCCGCCACATATTCCGAGGTATGTGAATGTCTTGCCTCTATTTGCAGAGGTTGGATTTACTATTTGGTAGAACATTCCATTATGAGTCTGAGTTATGCTATCTCACAGAACTTTCAATGTTCTTGTTGTGGTAGTTTAACATTTCTAGTCAGGTCTAGCATGTGATATAAAATCTTCAGCCGAGGGTATGGTCATGGTTCTGATGCAGGTCAGCCAAAGAGACATCTTCTTACAACAGGATGGAGTGTCTTTGTGAGCGCAAAGAGGCTTGTTGCAGGGGATTCTGTTCTTTTCACATGGTACTTCTCCAATTAACTATTTGTGCATTTTTAACAGATTTTTTCTTAAAAAAATTATAGATATTGATTTTGTTTCCCCTGATATAATAGGAATGACAACAATCAGTTACTTTTGGGAATTCGGCGTGCTAATAGACCACAAACAGTTTTGCCCTCATCTGTTTTGTCTAGTGACAGCATGCACATAGGACTTCTTGCTGCAGCTGCTCATGCTGCTGCCACAAACAGTAGATTTACTATATTTTATAATCCAAGGTAAATAAGACATATCTTAAAGATCTATATTTTCTCATCATTTGATTAATCATAAATTTTATCTTTTTTAGGGCAAGCCCTTCTGAATTTGTCATTCCACTTGCTAAGTATGTTAAAGCAGTTTATCACACCCGTATTTCTGTGGGTATGCGTTTCCGGATGCTTTTTGAAACAGAAGAGTCAAGCGTTCGAAGGTAGCTTCATATGCAGCCTGCCTCTATTTTAGTGATTTGTTTCTCGAGCAATTCCTCTGCAATTCCATGATCATGTTGATGCTTTATTGTTTATAATTTTCTTATTGTTCCCTTTCTTCACTTAAGATGGTTACTTCTTTAATTTAACAGATACATGGGCACAATTACAGGAATTAGTGATCTTGATCCTGTCAATTGGCCAAATTCACACTGGCGCTCTGTTAAGGTAAAAATTTACACAGTAATCAGATTTACTTTGCCTAAGGAAAATTCTGGGTAATTTTTTTCTGGATAGAAATTCTTTTTGAAACCAATTTCTTGAAGATACAAACAACTCTAATCATCCTGCTTATGCCATCTGGGTTTCATTAATCCAGGTTGGCTGGGATGAGTCAACTGCTGGTCAGAGGCAGCCAAGGGTTTCACTATGGGAAATTGAGCCTCTGACTACTTTTCCAATGTATCCGCCTCCCTTTCCTTTTAGGCTTAAGCGTCCATGGCCAACCGGATTGCCCTCACTTCCAGGTACAGTTGCTAATGTTATATCCTTTATGAAGAGGTTGCCATTCCACTCACTAATATATCGATAATTAGTTGGAAAAGAGGATGGTATCCGTCTGAATTCATCTCTAATGTGCCTCCGTCATGCAGGAAATCCTGCCTTTCAGTCACTGAACTTTCAGGGTATGGGTGTTACACCATGGATGCAAATGCAGCCACGGTTTGATACTCAAATGCTTGGTCTGCAATCTGACATGTACCAGACAGCGGCTGCAGCAGCACTTCACGAAACTAGGAGCATGGACACTACAAAGCATCCGCCACCTCAGATGCTGCACTTCCAGCAAACTCCAAACTCTACTAGCAGATCATCCCCGATACTAGCCAGTCAAGTTCTACAGACTGGACAACCCCAACTTCCTCAAACCTTCCATCAAAATATACAGATGAACCAGGTACTAGGTCAGTCTCAATCTGAGTATTTTCAGCACCAGCTGCCACAAGTATACTCTCTTGGCGAGCAGCAGCAACCACAACAAATTCTGCAGCAACAAATCCCAGAGCAGCAGCAAATTTTACATCATCAACAACTGCAACAGAAGAAATTGTTGCCGAATCATGAGCAGAATTCTAATGGTGTACCTTCTTTTCCTCAACTAATGAATGAGTTGCAGTCTCCATCTGCAGCACTGCAAAATGTTTCTCCATTTTCGCAGCCTCAGAACTTTGCTGACTCGAATAGTAACAGTGTCTCAGCCTCTACTGTCTCCCCATTGCATAATATTTTGCAACAGTTATCTCCTGAAGCAGCATCAAATCTACTTGCATGGGCGAGAAGCAACCAGGTAATTAGTTCTAGGCCTACTCAATGGTCATCGAAGAGATTAGCAGTCGAATCAATGCTACCGCTCCCTGCTGGAGATCAATCTGTCATGCCGCAGGTAGAACAATTAGGTGTGACACAAACTAGCCTTTCTCAACATTCTGTTGCATTGCCACCATTTCCTGGAAGGGAGTGCATGGTGGATCAAGATGGTAACGTTGAGACCCAGAGCCATCACTTGTTTGGTGTTAACATCGATTCCTCATCACTTTTGGTGCAGAATGGTATGACACCCCTAAGTAATGCTAGCACTGGGACTGATTCATTGAACATGCATTATGATTTTTCACTGAATCATTCATTGTCTGGTTCCCGTGGAGATGAACCTGGATATTTGCCATCTCCTGAAAATACAGATCCCATCAATGCAAAAGGTGGAACCTTTGTAAAGGTCAGTAACCTATCATTCTATGAAATTAATGTCTCCTTGCTCTGCTTTTTATAGTTTGATATTCTAAAGCTCTCTTTTAAAAAAGTAAATTTCAAATGTTCAGTGTTATTACAATGTTCTACAGCTGGATTTTAGATAAAAACTTGAAAATCAAAATACTAATTTGTATTTCTTAGTTGTAAAAGACTACGGATTGCATTCATGTCAGTCACAGAGTTTCAATTTCAATGATCAATACATTGGTTTGTAAATTTATCTCCTTGTAAATGAGAATGATATTTGAAAGGTCTGCTACATCCAATTGATTGTTAAATAGTTTATGACTTACCAATTGTTTGATTAATACATTGGTTTCATAGTGCATACATGCTTACATAGAATGAAAGGTCATTAACTATTGAGTTCAAACATGCTCATAAACTGATTAGTTTGATTTACCTGTGCAGATTTGTAAATCAGGATCCTATGGAAGATCACTAGACATTACCAGATTTAGCAGCTACCATGAGCTCCGTAGGGAGCTAGAGTGTTTATTTGGCCTTGAAGGCCAGTTGGAAGACCCTTTGAGATCAGGCTGGCAGCTTGTATTTGTTGACAGGGAGGACGACATTCTTCTTGTCGGCGACGATCCTTGGCAGTAAGTTCGCGACAATTTTATCATTTCTTTTTCATATGGCAATTTTGTAATCATTGTTGACTTTCTTTTACTATATAATCCTCTGACGATACTTGTGCATCCATCAGTGAGTTCATGAGCAACGTATCGTGCATACAAATCCTTTCACCTCAGGAAGTGCAGCAGATGGGAAAACAAACCACCAATTTCCTCAACTCCCCCACCAAAAGGCTTCCGAGCAACAGCTGCGACGGTTACATGAAGCACCAGGATTCAAGGAACCTCAGCACCACCACCACCACCAGGATCGCATCTGTCGGATCGCTCAAATACTGAAGAAAAAAAAAACAGTTGTCCATCTTTTTTAATCACACATTCGCGCCGCCCTAGGTGCTCAACTCAATTAGCTCGTAAATTTACTTAATTTATGCGTGTCTAATAATTGTATCATATGATTTCGTCTCATAGTATTGGTGCATAATCCCTTCTACTTCTACTAGTTTTGCAGAATGTAATTGTCTCCTATTTCTGAGTATCAAAACTACAACCATCTGATTCTTCAGGTTTAGCTTCTCTGCCTTATCTTTAGCCATTTGCATGTGGAGCTGGACCACAAAGTGTGTGTATTTTCAGTCCTTTCCCATGTGATTGGGTCCATGTCTGAGTGCTGGAATTTGCACTCATTAAATTATACTCTGCATCACTGATCCCCACACTCACTTCTGTCCTTTTCATTAGGACAGTGATTCATTGATTGAGTTGTTTTTCTTCCTTCTTCCTTTCTTTCTTTGGATTCAGTTGTTCTTGTGCTTTACTTGGAGTGGCATTGGAGGAGCCCACCATCTTGTGCATGGTGGTTGACTGTATCATCATCATCATTATCATTGCATAAAGAGAGGTGAGCATGTGGCCTCCATTAAGACACCAGCTGCTAGTTTCGCTTTCATAGATGTCTGTCTGCCTATCAGCAGCATCTTTTTTTTCTCCATGGCATGGCATCTTTCTTTCTTTCACCTTCTTGGTGATTTCATGGCCCTTCCAAATCCTTGACTGGGGCCCCATCGCCACCAGATAGGCCTCTCAGATCTCATCCCTTTTCTCAGTTTCATGCTCTGCTACAGCAACAGTGGTAAGTGGTAAAAAGGTGAATGCATTCGTTTTCAATGTCCCCGTCAACCTGTCTTAGGATCAACACGAAGGAGGTAAAGCACAGGTAGTAAACTACCTAGTCATAAATGCAAATGTCTGCTACAACAACGGTGGTGGTGGTGGTGGTGATCAATCTAGGCATTTTTCTCAAGCTTCTGATGACAGTGTAGCCGACTTTATTTAATGGGATAAGATTTAGTTGTTATTGTCGTTGTTGACAAATTGTGCTAAAAAAATATTATTTCCTTTTGCATTTTTAAATAGAAGATGAGTTAGGACAGTTGATGGTGTAGATGTTCTTGTTCCAACACACACTGTCATTAAAATCTCAGTTAAAATCAAAATAATCCATGGAATTTATTTATTTTGAAAATTCAATTCAGTTAATATGAAAGTTCAGTTTATATATATATATATATATATATATATATATATATATATTAGTTATTACAGTTTATTCATTCTGTTTTTGTAAAATTCGAAATTTAATTAAATCTATCAAATAGCACTGTCAGTACACTAGTCATCGACTGCTACTGGTGATCCAACGTCAAGCATAATAAATTTAGGAATTGACTGATGCAATTGACTGATGATTTAGAATCAGTCGATTGTTGATAAAAAGTTTGATTAATTCGATGATGAATTAAATTAATTGATTTTATATTAGTTTGATTGGTTCAATTATAATGATAAGATGTTGCTTTACTCGAAATAAGACTTTTGTTTTTATAGGAAAGGGTGATTTGTTTATTCCCAACTTTTCTATTAATTTGTATTCAGATCAACACGGAAGAGATAAACAACTAATGGCTATTAGTCTTAGATAGTTAAATAGTAAATAAGAAAAATAGATATTCAACTATTAGCCGAGATTTAAGCTCGAACTCATAATGACAACACTCTGTATATTAGCTAACTCTCCGTTCATTCGGAACGATTTGCGTTCTTCGGTGAAGGAAGTAGAAGTGTGCACTTTGAAGAGAAATGATGCTGCAAAAATTGAATATCCCTTTTCACATGAAGTTTTTATTCATTGGAAGTAATTTAATTTTGTTGTTTCTTTTTAAACCAAACCCGTAAAAAAGAAACCGAGTCGAGTCAAAATTGAACACCGTTTAATTTATTTTAAGTTCGGAAGCTTCAACAATACGATCCATAGCAAAAAATTATAGTGTCTCTCGGGGCGGAATGGTTAAGGTATGAGAGCTTATCATATGAGGTCTAGAGGTCGAATCTCGGCACGTCCGAGCATATACCTCTCCCATGTCTTGACCATTTGCACTTATGGCTAGTAGCCACCCGTGGTTTACCTCCTCCGTGT
>JBAMIE010000098.1:2432719-2444391 GCA_037177295.1 Kaempferia parviflora
TGGAGTTATATTTTCAAAAACAGCTCTATCTCTACGGGTAGAAAAATAGCTCTACGGTAGAGCTGTTTTCACAAAAACAGCGCTGCGCAGTGCTTTTTTTTTCTGCGCAGCGCTACTCTTCAAAGAACAGCTTCACAAATGAGCTGTTGTTGCAAAAATAGCTACACTATGTAGCTGTTTTTGAAATAAACAGTACTGCGCAGTGCTATTTTTTCTGCACAGCGCTGTTCTTTTCAAAACAGCGCTACACTGCATGTAGGAGAGAGAACGCGCTGCATGTAGGAGAGAAAAGAAAGATTAAATAATGTGATTGTACGTTGCGTCAGATCGCCACATCAGATGTGGCCCATGATCGCGCATGTATGGATGTGCAGGCTAAAATTTCTCTCTCTCTCTATATATATAATTTTAGCCTGCACATCTTTATGTGCGCGAACGTGAGTGACAGTCGATGTGGAATTCTGTCTCAGCATTGTTTTAAATTTTTTAAACTCTCTCTCCTCTTTTTCCTACATGCAGTCTCTCTCCTACATGCAGTGTAGAGTTGTTCTTTACTGTTTTTGAAAAAACAGCTATGCTGTGCAGCTCCGCAGCGAGAAAAGCAACTCCCTCGCGGAACTGTTGTTGAAAAAATAGCTCTACATGCGAGCTATTTTTTGAAAAATAGCTCACCTATAGAGCTGTTCTTTAAAGAATAGCTTACCTGTAAAACTGATTTTTTGAAAAATAATTACCTATGTCATGTAGCACTGTTTTTTAAATAATTACCTCTTCCATGTCTTTGAGTATACTGATTGTTTCTAAAAAACATGCATTTTTAACTGGAACTTTTCCTGTGCCAATCTTTTGTACTCAAGACTGTAATTTAGCTCTCATTTATAAAATCCCTCAAATTCTTTCTTGCCAAGGAGAAAATGTTGGAAACGAGCATGATTTACAAAAGTGATTACGCATTTCCTAGCCACAACTCCGCCGCCTCGGTTTCGTCAGAGCATGTGCTGCAGAACTATGTGAGACAGTAGTGAGACTTGTGATTGTTCAATTCCCAACCACAATCACAGATGCACACTATAACATACAGAACAACTTTTTTTATAAAATGGCTTATTTAGAATTTTAAAATTATTAAAAAGACGTACATAACTTTAAAATTTATCGAAAGATATACCTTTTAAAGTATTTTTTTTCATTTTAACATTCTGACAAATCAATCCCTTCTCTGTGCTATTCTCTCTCCCATGCATACAATATTTTTTTTTTATTTTTCTTCTCCTCTCTTTCTCTTTCCTTTTATTTTTTTTTTTCACACATGCATGAATAGGCTGTTGGGTATGATATGATTTATATCATGTTGGCCCTGATATTAATCATACCAAGCCCAATGTTAGCATATTTGAACTCCTTGCAACCTCAGAAATATACAGGAATTGAAATGGGTGCAATCGGAGATCTCTAGGTCCATCAAAAGGGTTTTGGTGAAAATGTGCGCCCTTTGATAAATTTAAAAATTACTAACGCCTTTTGATAATTTTAATATTTCATGTACGCTATTTGGTAAAAAGTCGCTCTATCTATAACATTGATTTATGATTTAAGAAAAAAGAGTCTTGACTTTATTATTATTATTATTATTTAATAATCTAGATATCTAAATTCAAAAAACATAGATGAGCCGATGACATATCCTATATGAGAAATGATTTGCAGAGGAAAAAAATTTAAAGAAAATCTCAATGACACTCACATAAAGTGATGGAGCCCACAAAAAGTAAAATGGTGGACCCTATCATTATGTGAGTGTCATTAAATTTTTTCTTAAATTTTTTTTAAACATATCATTGCTCATCCTATATATTAAAAAACAAAAAAATGCAAACTGACATAGGAGCCTATCTGCCTTCCCCTCGTCGAATATAAAATTAGCGTACCATGAAATAGTAACGGTCAGAATTTATAAAATGATTTTAAAATAAATCCTCAAATTATGCGGAGAAAACAAAAGAACAATTCGATGGCCGTATACGAACGTGAGCTTTGCTTCTCTCTCCGTCGTCCCCGATTCGATCGCATTTCTCTGTTCTCGTCGCCTCTTTTGCCCGCTCCGAGTCGAGGCTTTTCGATCTCGTTCGCATTTTTAATCAGACTCAGAATCAGATCAGGCGATTACTTTCGCCGGACTCGACTTTTGGCAGGAGTCCGGCGAGATCGCGGAGTCCATTCTACAGATCTACTCGCTGATTCCTCGAATTCCACTGGCCGCGATGTTCCTGGTGGATTGGTTCTACGGGGTCCTCGCATCGCTGGACCTATGGCAGAAGGAGGCCAAGATCTTGTTCCTGGGACTCGACAATGCCAGAAAGACCACGCTGCTTCATATGCTTAAGGACGAGGTTGGATCTTAGATCAACATTCGCACCTTCCCTCCCCCCGTAAGTTTCTGGTTAATTCCTGTTCTAGTCTTCTTACATTGATCTGTTTGGTGTTTCCGTATTTTATTGCAAGTTGTTTTGTTTTGTTTTTTTATGTCTCCCTAAATGAAGAGACTGGCTCAGCATCAACCGACGCAGCACACCCAACCGTCGGAGGAGCTGAGCATTGGAAAGATCAAGTTCAAGGCTTTTGATTTGGGAGGCCATCAGATTGCTCGTCGTGTCTGGAAGGATTACTATGCTAAGGTTAGTTTTCAGAAATTTGTCTTTTTTTTTTTTTTAATAAATCTATGTTTCATGTTCCTTGCAACTGTTTCTCACATGCATGGGCATCAATCGTACTTGTCTTAAGAACTGCCCAAAGTTTTTTTTCCAAGAGTATTATATTCTGTTTGTAGTTTAATGGTGACTTTATTTTGAACATGGTCCACGTATTTGCCTATTTGGTTGTAACTGTTTTGATCATTCTTTTTATCCCTTCGGTCAACAAATAATTTCATCATGTCCGTATTCCTTCCATTGTGTTTTTTGTTTATGCATAATCAGACCACAGTTTCTGCCTCCAATGATAAGATTAATTTGATGCATATCTAAAGTTTCTGTATGATCATTCTCTTGAATTGCTCAGTCAACTCATGGACTGTTGGATTTGAGGGCAAATGCAGCTTCATCTGTCATTCATGTATCTTTGAACAATGTTTTAACGCAATGTGTTTATCGATTTAGAAGTCTGGATCAACTGAAGCCAAAGTTGTGTTAGAATCAAAGTTGCCAGAGGTGATATAATTTTTGATAAAAGAAATTTAATGGTGGAGCTTGGTTAATGTTCTTAGGAGATACTTTTATTTCTGTCACTATGTCTTATAAAAAATTGGAATGAATCTACTCAGCGTCAAACAGAATACCTAGTGTTACTCTATTGTTCTTATAGTTTGATCTTGGCAAACATCTGAAACCTCCATTCAACTTGGGAAAAATGTCCATTCACTGTTTATCACATGGCATTTTTCTCTTACCCAAACTTGGTTGAACTCTCTAATATTTTATAAGTGTTTGTATAGATAACTATACATATCTTCTTTGGATGCTACGGTAACTGTTAGTTTTTGTTACATTTATCTGACATTTTTGTTATCCAAATTCTTTTCTACTACAAATTATCTGAATAAGTTCTCATTTTTGTTTAGTTGGAATGAACTCACATGAGGAAGTCCTGAACCGTTTGGTCTAGTTAGTTGATGCTAATCCGTCAGGCTTAATCCATCACGGTTTTCTCTTTTGTACCTCCAAATTTAGATTAAAGAATTGGAAGGAAACATAGCACAGAAATGACACTTTCTCCTAACTTCCACCCTCCCTCCTGATTTCCTTCCAATCAAGCAGGATGAATTGATCTAAGCCCATTCGCGCTTGCACCATGTGTTTATTATCATTGCTTTCACAACCCTCTTTCAGTCTTTTTCATGGAATGCTATGAAATACTTGCATCAATGAATAATGTTTTTCAGATGGAAGTTGTGAAAAAATTGTTCACTTGATTATCTACTGATATCGTATACAATTGTGAATTTTTTTTCTCTACCAGGTGGATTCAGTGGTGTACCTAGTGGATGCATATGACAAAGAGAGGTTCGCAGAGTCGAAGAAAGAATTAGACGCACTTCTATCCGATGATTGTTTGGCAAATGTCCCATTTGTCATTCTAGGAAACAAAATTGACATCCCCTATGCAGCATCAGAGGAAGAGCTAGGCTTCCATCTCCGTCTGAACAACTTCACAACCGGCAAGGGAAAGGTTAATCTTAGTGACTCCAACATTCACCCTCTTGAGGTCTTCATGTGCAGCATTGTCCGGAAGATGGGTGTTTCAAATGGCTCTCACAGTACATCAAGTAGGTTTGATTCTCTGATGCATATAGCTCAGTTGGGTTCGAGAACTCTTTGGTTCCCCTAATGTATTTGGTTGAGATGGAAGTACATGGTTTTCCCTGTTGTATTAGCCTTTTATTGATTGTTTTTTGTTTTTTTTGGTCAAACACAAGAACATAGAACAATAAGGATGTAACACTAAATCGGTTGTAAATGAATCAAATGTTCGGGAAACAATTCGAAAACCATTGAAGGTATTGTCTCAGAGTTTCCTTGTTACTTGTCAACTTAGAAATGCTGACTATGGAGAGGACCATATCATCTCTTTAGTTTATTCAATTGTTACATCAACTACTTACTGGATCCAGCTGAATTCCATCTCCAGATTTTATTTTTATTTTTATTTTTGAATTTTCTTTGCAAGTCTTAAATTTTTAAAATAATAGTTTTATAGTAGTTAAAAAGTAAATTAAATAGATAAGTATATTATTTTTTCTTTAGAAAGGAAAAAAAATGATGTGTTGATAATTTGAAAGGAAGAGAAAAATGTCGACCATAGCAATTTTCTTTTTAAATTTATTGAGAAAAAATTCGTGGCTTAAGAGGGCACGGCAAAGTCGTCTGCAATGAAGGTCACAAGATATGGGGAAGAATTTTTATTAAAGAAAGGAAAGGAAAGAAAAGAAAAGAAAAGGCAAAAAGGGAAAGGAAATGCAAAAGAACCCACACAACGCAACAGCACTAGCCATCAAGCGCACGGAGAGAGAAATTGAGATCACAAGATTGGAAAAGGAGGCATCTTTGATCCGAAAGGAGGCGTCTTTCAGCGGAAACCCACTCTTCGCCACTCGTAGATTTCGCCAAGAGCCTCGCTTTCCTTCCGCCGCTGCCGCCAGGAGCTGCCTTGGGGAATGGAGATCCCCGCGGAGGAGCTGCTGAAGAAGATCCAGGAGCTGGAGGCCGGCCACGCCCATCTGAAGCAGGAGATGTCCAAGTTGGTGCTCGCGGAAGGCGGCGCGCGCCGATCGGACCGCGGCCGGTCCCACTCGGTCTCGCCGCAGCGGACGGTGCCGCCGCCGCGGAGGAGGAATAGCGGAATCGGCATCGAGGGTTCCGCGGCGGGCTGGGCGAGGGGATCCAGTTCCTTTGGGAACTCCTCGAGGCTGCAGCGGGAGAGTCGGGGGCCGAGCTGCTCCACCGGTGGCGGCCCAGCTGGGGTCCGGCTATCGGAGAGGCAGTACCTAAACATTTTGCAGTCGATGGGACAGTCTGTTCATATTTTCGATCTTCAGGGCCGGATAATCTATTGGTCGGTTGACCTTTGCATTTGCTCTCTCTTTGCTCCGTTTTACTCTTACCAATAACGGGTTTTCTTGTTTCTTCTTGAATCATCACTCATGAATGCTCATATTGAACCGACATCACTTGTATCATTTTCTGAGGTTAAGTGCTTCTGAATCCCTAAGATTTTAGGGAGTTGCTTAATGAATAATAGCTATACCGGTTCTGTGTAATGCATTGGCTTTACTCATTGTATTTTTAGCGATTTTGACAATTGGACTATGCAAACGAGGAACACCATAAGAATGATTAATAGACATGCAAGAAGATTGCTTTTAGTTATGTGCATATGATTTATTCAACTAGAAGTTCAAAGACTACAAGCTGATAAGAATATATTATCTTGATTATGTGGTGCCACATCTGTTCTTCTTATGATGTTAACTCACAAATTCAAGGTTCAAATGCTGAAATGCTAATTCAAGTCCATCTTCTTTATTCATATTCCATTGTTCCTTGTTTCTTTTTTTTTTATCAAAGCTTCCTTGTACTTGAGCTCCTGGTAGCATTTAACTTTGTTTTTAGTGTCTTACAATTTATCTGATTCCAAAGTATTCTTCTGCCTGATTCTTGTATTTATACCAATACAACATAGTGCAGTGCTTTTGCTTTCTCATTTTTAGTTTGGAGCCTTTTCCAGTTTGCTGATGAAGAGTATCATGGATAATATTGTCTGATTTTGTAGGAACCGGTCAGCAGAAGAACTTTATGGCTATACTGCATCTGAAGCACTTGGTCAGAATGCTATTGAGCTACTTGTTGATGCTCATGATTTCAACATTGCTAGGAACATAGTTCAGCGTGTAAACATGGGGCAGAGCTGGAAAGGAAAGTTCCCTGTGAAGAACAAACTTGGAGAACAATTTCTAACTATTGCCACAAACACCCCCTTTTATGATGATGATGGTAGCTTGGTCGGTGTTATTTGTGTTTCAAGTGATTCTCGATCTTTTCAGGATTCAACATATCCTTCAACCTTTAGCAATTCAAAAGCTTCTATCAGTGGCACTGCAAAAAAAAGTGTTATTCATAATGGTGGTTTGGATCCTCAACAACCCCTCCAGATTGCAATTGCATCCAAGATTACCAATCTGGTAAGTTAACTCTTGCTGATCTCCATAAATGATCAACCTAAAGAACGCTATGGACTCGTAGGTTGTTGAAGAACTTGGGAGTGTTCTTCGAGTAACTTAGTTTGGCATCTGTTATTAATTTATTTTCTAGTTTATTCTTTCTTGATTTTTAGAATACCACGACAGGCTTCTAAAGTAACAAATAAAGTTCGTTCTCGAATGAAGCAAGGCGAAAATAATATGGAGCGTGAAATTGGAACCAAGGATACCCAGTGTTCTGATCGTGACACAATTTCAACAGACCATAAGGAAGATGGTGTTTCTAGTGGTGCTAGCACGCCAAGAGGAGAGGTACTACCATGTGACTTTGGAGAGACTTCCGCTGTTATAGAGGAAAAGTCTCCTGGCAAAGCATCCAAAGTGAATAATGATGAAGATGAAGGAAAAGCTGGCATCTACAAGATTATAAGCAAGACGGAGGCATTATTTGCCAATAAGAGTATATTATGGCCATGGAAGGGAAATGAGCAGGATGCTACTAATGCAAAGACCCGCTTTGTCTGGCCATGGTTGCATAGCAATCAAGAAAATGCATACAATCACTCTAAAGCTCCTGAGTCTTGTATGAAATTAGAAAGTCAAATGACTGAAAACTACCGGACAGGAAATAATGAAGCTTCAGGATCTTGGTCTTCTCTTAATGTCAATAGCACAAGTAGCATTAGTAGCTGCGGGAGCACAAGCAGCAGTGCCCTCCACAAAGTGGATACAGACACAGACTGCTTAGATTATGAGATCTTATGGGAAGATCTTACAATTGGTGAACAAATAGGTCAAGGTAGTCCTCTTCTCACGTTAATATGATAAATGTATCCTATAGCAAAATATACATGTTGATAAGAAAATACCTAAACTGAATTTCATCCTTTTTCTGTTGCAACTTGTAAGTATTGCTATAATATCACCTTGGCCCACAACTTTTCTTGTTTTTACAATGCCCTAAAGATTCCATGCATTTGTTTTGTTAACATCTAAGGTTTTTCTCATCATGGTATTATATTATTAAATCATCAATATATATGGATTTTGCATGCTTATCATAGCTTGTTTAATCATTATCAAATTTTAAACCTTAATTCTTACTATATTACGGATTGGATTTTATGTATTTGACCTGTTATTGTTTCTATATTATGGAAGAATTAATGCAAGACAATAAGTGAAACCTCACCAGAAGCTTGCATACTGCTTTCGCAATTCACAACATCAATCAGCTATTGTACTGCTACTATTATGTTAGACGTAATATCTTCATCTCTGTTGGACAGCTATACAACTGTGGACGAATTCTAATGCTCTTAATTGGGTCATTTTAAAAGCATTCTAAGTGGCACTCCTTTTGGAAATCTTCATATAGGCAATACTTTTAGTGGACAATGAGAACAACAATCTGATCAGCAAAACTTGGCAGTCACATCTTAGTTTCTTTCTTTCATTTTATTTATTTATTTATCTATGACATCATGTAGCTAGTTGTGTTCATTTTCAGACACTACTTAGCTAAGTATTTTGAGATTAATTTGTCAAAAGTTTGGCTCTAGTGCATTATTGTCATGGAGTGTATTTGGTGGTATATATTTTGTTTCTTCATGGGAAGAGACTCTTTTATTCATGTGATGGCTGAGAATGAAGAAATTTGACTTTTCATGGAATTGCATTTCTGTCACCAGTAGTTGTAGATTTATGAATTGACTTTTCAGGATGCCTATGCTAAAGAACAGTTATCCAATTTTTCATGGCCCATACCTAATAAGTAATTTTAAAAAAATGAACATTGATTTTTATTGTTTTATTTTATTTTTTGTGCCAAACCACTCTTGTAGCCCAAGCCTTGTAAACATCATGACCTTTTGTTGAACTCAGGATTTTGACTGAATGATCTAACCTGTAAGATAATTCTCTCATCAACATAGTTGATGATTAGATTCTGTTTCTCACAATAATTTGTTTTCTGCTCCTCCAGGTTCTTGTGGAACTGTATATCATGCTTTATGGTATGGCTCGGTAAGTTTCTCTTGTGCTTGTTTACTCTATGCCAAAAATGAATATGCAAATTGCTAGTTTTTTCACCAAATTTAGGAAGGGTTAGCTAATTGGATATAGTCAAGTTTAATTTTCTACTCTGTTCAAGTTGGGCAAAAAAATGTTGCACTCCTAGTATTGGAGGGATTAGAGGGAACCAAAATGTTGTTGTATGCGCAGATAGTCATTTTTCTTATAAATTACTGGGACACTGTAGTTTAATCCCACATCAAGGTTGTGTGCTAATTTCGGATAGCTATAAGGCCAAAATGAGTCTACCACGTTCACTTAGGCTAGCGGCTTAGGCTTATCACATTAATGAGACAATTTTGACAATTACACCTGACAGAATGCTTATGTTTGGTTGGGTGATTCAATTGGAAAGGGATATCTAGAAAGGTTGAGCCATCTTTGGCCCTTACATGTCATTGGATGAGAACTTTGAGTCTTGACAAAGATGTTAAGCCTAGAGTGAGGGACAATGTCACACCTTATTTTAGTCTTACCATGCAAGTGTTTGGCTAATCAAGGGATAAGGCCACTATGAGTACTATTGTCTACTTAATTGAAGCATTTTGGCTAGTAGTTTAGATTTAAAAAGTTTATGAGAGAATTTCTCATTCAGGCGGGGATATGATAATTGTTGTACTGTCAAACCCCTACTATTGACCTTTCACCTTCTCTTTTAGTAAATGACAAGTTAAATATTGTTTTGTTGGTTCCAGGATGTGGCAGTTAAAGTATTTTCAAAGCAGGAATACACGGATGGCGTGATACTTTCCTTTAGGCAAGAGGTAATGATAAATATTAGCTCTTTGCATGTATCTTGTAAAACAATATTCTGGTACTTGCTCTTATGTGGTATACTGAGAAGCAAGCTATATTCCTGTTAAGTTAAAATGGCAGTTTATTCTTTGCTCTTACTATCTACAGAATGCTTATCGAAATTGATATGTGGAATGATATAAATAATGATTTTAATTGTTTTCCTTACTATTCTTTTGTCTGTTGAGTTTTTCCTAAACCAGATCCTGTATGTCATGAGTAGCCAACTTTGTTATGTTTAGTTCTTTATAAAGTTACATAGTTTGAGTTAAAATGCACTGCACCGGCATGTCCTGGCAGTTATACTTTCATAGGGGCATGTGCTACAGAAAATAGATAGCCATGTTCCTTTATTGGTGGTCAACTGTCAAAGCCCAAGGGAATGCATTAACAAACACTCTTTATCCCTGTGAATTTACCCAGATCAAATCTTCTGTTCCATTATTTCTCTGTCCCCATGTCCCATCGTCGATCCAACGGACCAGATTATATCTCAAAGATGAGTGCACATCACGAGGATGCTGCACACATCTCAAGAATTCCTCGTGATGCGCACTCATCCTTGAGATATGATCTAGTCCGTCGGATCAACAATGGGACATGGGGACAGAGAAATAATGAGACAGAAGATTTAATTTCATGTGCAATCCATTGAGGTAAAATGAAGATGCTATGGGTCAACATTTGTCGACTTGCTCATCAGTTGCATATACTGCAATATGCTTTTGATGTTTCTTTGTGAGATTATTTAAAATTGTTTGTTTTTTGACGAGGAAGAGATAAACCAAGTGGAGTGAAGGAATTATGCATCATCCATTGCCGTATATGGGAGAGACATTGGATCAAAAATTGTTGATTTGCCTGCTCTTGGCATACACAATTACATTTTCTTTTCCTTTCATTTTTCATCCTGCATGCTATATTTTCATTCCATAAGTGTAAAATTGAACAAAAGGTCTGATACTAATGAGAAGATTGACTAGCTCTGCCGTTGAAGTTGCCTGAAGATATTAAAATGGCAATCATTTTTCATTATTCGAATAAATTTACTTGGCTAACATGGCAAAGATTTTACTGAATTTGTTACTGAATATTACACATTCTTATGACCTTAACATTGGTTTTCCTTACAAGGTGTCACTGATGAAGAGGCTGCGTCATCCAAATATACTACTTTTCATGGGTGCAGTAACCTGTTCTCAACGTCTTTGCATTGTGACAGAATTTCTTCCTCGGTTGGTTCTTATATTTCTACATCAGTATTGGCATTATTTTCATAGATTTTTATTTCTCTCAACATAAGCTGGTTGTTAAGAAGGTGCTGGAATCAGCCTATCTTCTAGGACTAGAATCACTTTGCGTCGCCATATCTGTCTCCAAGATTTAAAACACCAGTATTGAAGTCAGTTTCCTTGACCAGGGATGACCCCCCTTAGTAGTACTGGTCTGTGTCAACACTGATACAGGTCAGCACAGAACAATTCTACAACATAGGGATGGCAATGAGACAAGTGTCTTTTGGCATTCGTGACGTCTTTTATTCTTCTTACCCTGAAATTTGAAATAATTATATGTTTGCATAGATAACAACTAAAGTTTCACTGTATTATGCTGCAGTTCTCTTGGTATTGCGTTAGGTGGTGTTGAATATCACTTTGTATTTCTAGCTAGAACTGTCAGACGGGCCAATCCATGGCGGGTCGGCCCATGACGGACCGACCATTTGGTGGGGCGGGGCGGGGCAGAAATCTTGGCGGTTTGGAAAATTCTCAACCCAACTCAATCCTAGGCGGGTTGCGGGTTAGGTGGGCCAACCCACGGGCCCATAAAAATTTAAAAAAAAAATAAAAAAAATTTAAATCTGCAACATTTTACTTTAGAAAAGTTTCATCAATCAAATATATCCAGAAACAATTATTTTTTTATATATATAGACAAATGAGTATTTATGGTTGTTGAAAAGTATTGTTTTTATTTTAAAATTATGACAAAGAAAGATAATAAATTGAAATAAAATTTAGTTTACATATGTTTTTCAACCTGCGGGCCGACC
>JBAMIE010000098.1:2554785-2565033 GCA_037177295.1 Kaempferia parviflora
TATCGTTTTACGGAGATAGTGTCGAACACTAGCCTCGACGTAACAAATCAGTTTGCTTCCTCCCGGTAGCAACCTCCTGGAAGTCCCGACTGTCGTAAACCGACTATGTCAAATACCGAGGAGGACCTCACACTTCATTCATTCCGCTACCTCTCTGCGAAACCGACGGCCGGAAGCAGTGAAGAAGGCCTTGGTTTCCAGATGGATAGCGGGTACTGCTCTTCTCCGGTAATCTTCCATCTCTGTACTCCATCATCTGATTTGTAGCTCCCTGCCGGAAACGATGAAGAAGGAAAGAGCTCAGATTCTTGATGGTGGTAGTTTTCCCTGTTCCAGAGATTTCCATCCGAAGTTTTCCCCATTTCCGACACCACACAGCCAAGCTCTGCTGAAAATAGTGAAGAAGGCAGCGGTAAGGTTGACGAAACTTGGCAGAATCTCTTTGCATCCAGCAGGCTTCCAAGGAGGGGTTTCTTCGCCGGAGTCGCGCTTCCAACGTCGATGCTTACTTTTTCGACCAGCAATGCCAACAGTCCAACGGAACAGGACAGTTCGGAGTGACAGTGGATTTCTTCATCAGTGATTCAGTGTGTGACAGGTTAGATACTTTGTGTGTTGATCATGAAGATTTGGATTGGTTACTTAGGACTTATTTGTTACTCATGTTTGATTTTGTGTGTATGCTTTCATGCTTGTTTGATTGTCTCATGTTTAATTGTAGTTTACTTTCCAGTTTAGATGTTTCATGTTTAGTTGTGTTTTTGATAGCTTAATTGTATATTTGATTTTGTAGTATTTTCTTATGCATGATAGATTATTTTATTATTGAACTTCATTTAGTTCATTTATGTATTTCTATATTAAATGGCATGTTTTTCATGTTGATTCTACTGATGATGAAACTTGTGTTGTAGGGTGACAATGCGATGCATGTTCATCATTGATAGTTAGATAGGATTCTAGTTAATTCATCTTGCATGTTATTCCTATTGATGATGTTATCTGTAATGTAGGGTGACAATGCATTATGGATTTCAACATTAATGGTTAGCTAGAACTTTCATTTATTGCATTAGATTTAGAGAACAAAACCCCCAAAAATAACCCCTGGTTCGATTGCATTTGAAAACAAACGTCCTATCACTAGTTCCACGTGAGAGACGGCCTGAGTTATCCCTATGCTACGTTAGTGTAGAGATGTTCGGTACTTAATTGTAATTTGGTACACTCGTGGTACGACACTCAAGCTGTTACCAAGCTTCATCGGAGGAGAGCATCGACGAAGGGGGAGCCTCATCGGAAGAGAGCAACGATGGAGGGGGAGAAATAACAAATTATGTAAGTTAGGTACATTCTCTAACTCCGGAACAATCCTTCCAATTTATCAAAATGCTCACTAAGGATTTAGCTGCTTTAGAAAAAGAAAATACTGAAATGAAAAGAGTCTTAGCTGTATCATGCTTGCTAACAGACTTTAATAAGTTAAAACTAGAAAATGAAGAATTAAAGAATAAAGTTAAAGAATTTGAAAATTCAAAAAGAATCAATGCATACATATATAGGAATTTAAATTGGTATTTTCAATATCACAAAGGATAAATAAGAAGAATTTCACAAAAGTATATTCCCAAAAATTTTCTAGTTAACCCAGTAGGAATAAATCTTTATTCGGTTCCTAAATCACTACTAACATGATCTTTTCTGTTTAAAATGTTATAACTATAAATTTATTTTTAGTTTCAGTATTGAATTTATCTTTTGGTCAAATTTTGCATGCTTCGTCAACTTATGTTTTAAAATTTGAATTAAAATTTTCTGTTTGTAAACTTTTCAACTTCAAAACATTTTTATTATCTAATTTTTTCTCTACTTTTTAATGTAATCAAAGGGGAAGAGTGTGTTAAGTTTAGGAGGAGGTAGCATTTTATTTCCCAATTGCACTTAATTATTACTTATTATTTTTTAAGTCTTATTTTTAAACCCTAATCTTAACTTGGGTTGCTCACATCAAAAAGGGGGAGATTGTTGGTGCTCTAAGCTGGTTTTAATGTGATTAACCAAGTTGGATTAGGTCCTGTGTGTTTTATGATCCTTGTGTTTAAGTGTGCAGGAGCTTAGGAACATAAGAAGTCTAGTGAAAATTGTGGCGAATGAGAAAAACGGCATGGGAAGCCAGTCGATGGGCTCAGTGCGTCCGAGAGACGGGAAGCTGCAAAAGAGTACACCAGCAGACGAGAAGTACGTGTGCGGCGGTCCGAGGGATGAGAAGCCGGGGAGGAAGCTGCTTGAGGAGAAGGATGGAAAATGGGTTCGGGTAAGCCCTATTCCGGATGTCCGAGATCACTCAAGGTACCGAAAGTGATTAGAAGCAATCAGAGCCTACTGAAGAACAAATCAGAGCTGCAAGTAATGGAAAAGGCGCCTTCAAGCGCTTTGGAGGCACCTTAGAGGCAAAAGATGCGCCCTCACGCCTCTTGCATGGAGAAGGCACCTTCAGCAAGTTGAAGGCACCCTCGCACCTATGGGAAGGTGCCTTCAACAAGCTAAAGGCACCTTCAGGCCAGTCAGCGGCCATCTGAATTAAAAGATAAGTTTTATCTTATGCAATAAAACTTTATCCCCTCGAATGAACCTTGGGCAACCCTAGAGGCACCTTCAGCCTTCAAGATCAGATTTCCAAGAGCTATAAAAAGGTTCCTGGAGCTAGGAAATGAAACATAACTTGTGCACAACTTCTATACTATTGTCCTAATCTTTTCTGAGCGTTTAAAGTTTGTCAGAGGCTTCTCCGCCCAACAAGAAGGAGATATTTTTAGTAAATTTTATAACTGCCTTGGATTAACAACTACCTAGGTTGTAACCAAGTAAATCATAACCTCTTCATTTATTTCAATTATGATTATTATAGTTGTTGTGCTAAACTAACATTGGATCCCTGCTTAAATATAGCTCGAGATTTTAATTCTTAATTGCAGGATAGTCACCATCTCTAGCCAGCCCTCAAGGGACCTTCACAAATCATGGACAGAAGGTTCAAGCCAAGGAAGCAAGCTAAGTTCCCCAGAGCCTTGGTTCAAACTTCCGCTAAGGACTTTGCCAGAGTTGAGCGGTCCTAGGGATCTTCCGCTGGAGATTCACCTTCTCAAGATCAAAGCAGGGCAAGGCCCCCGCGGCTAATGATTCACCCGAGCGGCCAATGGTACCTTTCTCTCAGGAGATCCTCGAAGATAAGCTGCCCAAGTATTTTTGACCCTTACCAGTCTGAGAATATGGAGGCTCCATCAATAATTTGAAAATGCTGCTTTACTACAATACACGGATGGTGTTAAATATTGAGAGTTTCTAACAACCCTTTCTTGCCCAATCCAGAGATGGCTTGATCGACTCCCTTCTGTTGGAGCAATCGTTGTGACCTATAGTTTTGGCGTTAGGTAAAGTAGTTTAAGTTAGGATTTGCATTGTATACTGATATGCATGTTGAGTGTGCAGGTGTACAAATGCAGATGATGTCCAAGCATGTCATTGGTTGTATAAGTCCAAGCATGGAGGCTTGGTCACGTAAGTCCAATTAGGCTTGACATAATGGAGAAGACTTTGCTTGACGATCCGAGTCCCGAGAAGGATGGCGCATCTGAGGGACCGTGGATGAAGAGGCAGCAAGGACAAGACTGAGGGAAGTAGACTTTAAGGCATACGTGAAGGATGAACGCATCCGAGGGACGAGAGCCAAGGCATACGAGAAGGATGGCATGAGGAAATGAGCCGCGAGCTCGTATGCATCCGAGGGATGAGAGCTAAGATGAAGATAGCTTGAAGGCAAAGGTCAAGGCTGCAAAGGAAGGTCAAGAGAGTCTAGAGAAAGAGTATAAAGTGAGGTACACTCTATACTAAGCGACCGGTGCATGTATCAGTCACCTGGTCAGTGAATAACGGAACACAGAAAAAGATTGATCGAGTGACTAAGCTGTGACCAAGCACCTGGACCAGGCGATTGCACCAGTCGCCTAGTCCCCCGACCAGGCGACTGGTGCAGGGAAAACTAGCCGTTTAAGCTAGTCGTTGTGTGACAGTTGGAGACCAGTCGCTTGGTTCTTATAGCAGGCGACTGGCGGTGGGTAAAAAGGCTGAGTGTGTTCAGCTTTTTGCCTATATAAGCTAAGCTTATGTGTTTGGCTAAGGTTGACGATCTTTAGTGTGGTTAGCACTAGATTGGTAGTCTACAAAGCCCAAACACACCAGAGTCTTGCTCGAGGTTGTTGAGAGGCTTCTCCACCGACAAAGAGGTTGTGCTTAGCCGGGAGTTCTTCGGGGCTTGATCCACCGAAGGATCGCCGGAGTCGTCCACATCATGGACACGCCGAGGAGTAGGAGCAAGTAATCTCTGAACCTCGTAAATGAACGAGTTAGCGGTTTGGTCTCTTTCCTTAGTTTTAATTCCTATGCATTAGTTCTATTTCCGCTACGCTAACCCTAGTAGGAAGACGAATACCGACCATCCATGATCTAACACCTTCTAGTTCCATCACATGCTTTAAAGATTTCAAAAGGGTCTTCCAACAAACGAAGGTACCACAAGATCAACTTGAGCCTATTTACCCTAAAGAGGGAGACAAGTAGTCCTTAAAAGATTACATAAGACAGTTCAATCAAATAGACATTAATGTTCCTTCTGTCACTCCTGACATATTAGTGAGCGCCTTTTCACAAGGACTCGTTGATGAAGACTTCTTTCATTCCTGTTGAGGAAGCCCCCCGAGGACTTTGACAACTTATTGGGGTGAGCGGTCAAATACATCAACGTTGAAGAAGCTCAAGCCGCTCAGAAAAAGGAAGTAGCTACTCTAACTCCCTCCTTCTAAGCTAAGCGCAAGGTCCCTCTGCCTCCCATACATCACAAAGAGCACCGGATGAGTCCTCTCCCCTCGGCTCAAGAAGGGAGGGTAGTACAGTACGTAGAAGTGGCACGAACCTCATTTGTAGAGCCTCACCGCTGGATACCCACTTTTTGTACATACCACAAGTCCAAAACTCACAATATCCAAGATTGTCATCAGTTCGGCCAGGATAAATGTCGAGCAGCTGAGCAGGGTTAGCCACCTTCCCAAACTTCTCCAATCTAATCGGACTTCTATCGTCGAGCCCCAATACAGACAATTAGTCAATCAAAACATGACAAAGTTGGGGCAGCCAAGCATCCCCTAATGGCGACACAGAGCCCACTCAGATCAGGCAGGAAGTAAATCTAAGCAATGCTACTATAAGAGGGTCATTATGATCTCTGGAGGCCCCACTAGCGGAGATTCCAATCGAGCACAAAAGCTTACAGTCATTGACTCGAGATTCATGCAGTCGACTCCAGTCAAAAGCAACTGAAAGGCCCCTAGATCAACTTTGGGTCTCAATACTTTAAGGGGATAGAATTCCCCCATAATGATGTCTTGATCATCAAAGCCACTATCACCGATTGTAAGGTGGCTAGAGTTTTTGTAGTCACAGAAAGCTCTATTAATGTCCTTTTCAAGACAACCTTTGACAAAATATAAATTGATCACGGTGAGCTCTAGCCTATGGCTACCGCCTTATACAAATTTATGGGAAACAAAGTATAGCCACTCAGCCAAGTCTGAGTAGCCATCTCTCTGGGAGTCAAGCCCCTGATGAGGACTCAAAGAAGTACTTTCATAGTGGTGGGTGCTCCATCAGCCTACAATGTAATTCTAGGAAGATCCGCCTTACATGAATTCCTTGTGGTAGTCTCCACCTTCTTCCAAAAGGTAAAACTCCTTGTAGAAGGTCAAGTGGGTGAGGTGAAGGGAGATCAGCTAGTGGCATGAAAATATTACGTGGATATAGTCAAAATGAAGGTATATATAAATCTCAAAAGACCCAATTAGTAGGGGTGCACACCATACAATAGGAGCTCATATCTTAGTAGATCGAGGATCAGAAGGAGGTACAAATCCAGCACGATGGGCCAGAAGCAGTCACTGGGATTTTAGCCGATCTCCCTCCGGAAATGAAGAAGAGCCTAGTGGCATGCTTATACCAAAATAGGGATATCTTTGCATGGTCATCGCAGGAAATCATAGGTATAACTCCAACTATGATGAAGCATAGACTTCATATCTTTCCAGATGCATGGATGGTTAAACAAAATAAAAGGGACTTCGGGGTAGATTAGAATAAGATCATTAGAGCGAAAGTTAATAAGTTGATGGAAGCTAGGCATATTCAGAAAGTTCAATTTTAGACTGGCTCGCCAACGTAGTGCTGGTACACAATCCTAATGACAAGTGGCAAGTCTACATAGACTTCTAGATCTCAATAAGGCATGTCCCAAAAACTATTACCCTCTCCCCCATATCGACCATATTTTTGATTCTACCTTTGAGACTAAACTGATTTGGATGTTAAACACCTATCAAGGATACCACCAGATCCCCTTTCGTCCTAAAAGACCAAGAAAAGATTAGATTCATTTCCTTCGACGGTACCTTCTATTACAATGTTATATTGTTTGGACAAAAGAATACAGGAGCAACCTACCAAAGGCTAATGGACAAAGTCTTCTAACAGTAGATAGGAAGAAATATTGAAGTTTATGTGGACAATATCTTGATCAAATCCTCTCAAGCGGCTGACTTAATTCTAGATATTGAAGAAATTTGTAGCGCCCTACTGAAATACGAGCTCAAGTTTAATACGAACAAGTATCTATTCGGAGAAAAAGGAGGCTGGTTCCTCGGATATATTGTCACTGAGCGTGGAATTGAAGTTACCTTATGCAAAATTGACCCGACAATAATTAGAAAGCAGACAAACTAGCAAAAATAGTCAGCACTTTATCCACCTGGGTTCTAGACAATTCAGTGGTGTAAATCCTACTAATGGCCCAAATTAATTTGCAAGCAAACATAGAAAAGTACAATCGATTAGCGGGCTCCTCTAATTTCATATCTTCAGCAAGGAATCCTATAGACCAGCACGGAGCAAACTTGGAACATCAAGAGAAGGGTCAGCTGCTCCACTCTAGTAGGGGATCATTTATACAAGCAGAGTTTTCCTTTGCCATTACTACAGTGCACCAAACTAGACGGTGTTGGCTACCTTTTGCAAGAAGTTCATCAAGGCTGCTACGGTAGTCATGCAAGAGGCCGAACGCTAGCTTAAAAAATATTATTGGTGAGATACAATTGGCTCACTCTGTAGGTCAATTCTGCTCAACTGGTAGCCACCTGCACTTCCTGTCAAAAGCATCAGAATATTCCTCACCGCCCGACCGAGCCCTTAAAGGCATCCCTAGTCTCTTGTCCCTTTGACTAGTGGGGAATCGATATTGTGGGCCCTTTCCCGGTTACCTCGGCTTAGAAAAAGTTCATACTCATGGTAGTGGACTATTTTTGAAATGGATGGATGTTAAAACTTTGGCCAGGATCATAGAGCACGTAGTAATCAAATTTTTGTGGATCAATATCCATGTCGATTCAAAATCATCCATAAGCTTGTCTCAGATAATGGACGACAAATTCTAAGGATGCAAAATTTGAGTGAGGTGTGACGGTTTTGGTATTCTCTAACCTTTCACTTTCGTTGTGTACCCTTCAAGCAATAGTCAGGAAGAGGTTACAAATTAAGAAATTATTTGAGGACTCAAAATCAAACTCGATCATGTGGGTGAGAATTGAATAGAAGAACTATCAAGTATTTTATAGGCATGCCGAATCACTCCTCGAGAGAGCATCGAGATGATACCTTTCCACCTTGTCTTTGGTGGTGAAGTAGTAGTTCTTATCGAGATAGGTGAAGAATCCATTAAGTGATTGTTGTATGATCAGAATAAATTTGATCAGTGCCTCCTCGAGCTGGATTTCATCAGGGGGACTAGGGAAAAGAAAGTTGTTCAACTGACATCTTATAGAAATAGGATAACATAAATCTATGATCGACCCATCATCCCACGATTCTTTTGGGTTGGCGTTCTAGTATGGAAAAGAATCAAGCCGATCAAAGATGTTAACAAGCTGGAACCGCAATGGAACGAACCTTACAAAGTTACTAGAAAGCTAGTTTCGAGTGCATATATACTATCTTTAGGATTCCAACAGCAAGGAGCTAAAAAGGCAATGCAACATCAACTATCTACAACCTTATCGAACTTGAGGATATTCTTTCATTTCCAAAAAGCATTTACTATTAAATGCATCTTTTTCTTAATAAAAACACAGGCGTACTTACTTCCACAAATGGTCACTCGCATATCTCGACTAAGTTATAAATGTGGTCCCCACACGCCCAATGACCTTCCGGTCGGTAAAAATTTAGACTCTCGTATCTCTTGACCGAGTTATAAGCATGGTCCCTATATATCCAATGACCTTCTGATCGACAAAAATCTAGAGTCTCGCATCTCTCGACTAAGTTATAAGCGTGGTCCCCACACGTCCAATGACATTCCGGTCGATAAAAATCCAGAATCTCGCATCTCTCAACTGAGTTATAAGCACATTCCCCATGAACCCAACAACCTTTGCTCGACAAAAATCTAGACTCTCGCATCTCTCGATCGAGTTGTAAGTGTGGACTCCACATGCCCAACGACCTTCCGGTCAGCAAAAATTGAAACTCTCGCATCTTTCGACCGAGTTATAAGCATGGTCCCCACACGCCCAACTAATTGCTTGCTAGGCATCCAACCAGCCGTTCGCACAGCATCCAACCAACCACTCACTGGCATCCAACTAGTCGCTCGCTCAACATCCAACCAGTTGTTTGCTAAGCAACGAAGTATATACTCGCTAGACATCCAAGCAGTCACCCGCTCGACACCATAACAAATTACTTGCGTGGTGGAAACAATCCACACTTGAAATTCTAACTTGGTAAGGAAAACTTGAAACCAAACGTTCTTTAATTTGTCCATTACAAAAAACCCAAGTATGAAAGTTGCCAAAAGTTACAAAGGGTTACCAAAATATAAATTAAGTAAAGTTGGGGAAGGCATCATTTGGAATATTAGTAAAAATCTTCTCGCATCTTATAAAGTTGGTAGGAAGCTCTGTCGTTAGGTACTCGGCCTCATGAAGTTGTTTTATGGCCCCTTGATAGTGGGCACTTCACGTGTCATACCATGAGCGTCTATCAAATTACAATTTAAATATCGAATACCTCTACACTAAGGTAGTATAGGGATAACTCGGGTCGTCTCCCAACGAACATAACGAAGGATGATAGGACTTAGGATCGATTATTGCTTTGAGGCTTTTTCATATAGAGATGGGGGGTTTTGCGTGCGATCTAATTATCTACAACTATCTAATAGCATGGAATGAAAGATCTAACACTAACTTAAACCTAAAAACACGAATTTAATGGCAAGGAATAGATCTAAACAGTAATGACAAGATTAAAAAGCTAATCTAACTATTCATTAGACTCCACCAGCGCAAGGCAACCGATGATAAAACGACGAGGAACGCCTCAAATCGATCTGATCGTCAGCTCCCCTATTTCATCGCAGCAAGTCAAGGCACCAACTCGTGAAGATCTCTTCAACGGCTGGAAATTGAGCTGTGGAATCGTCAGCTCCTCTCACACGAACCCAGTAACTCGTTGTGGAACACCGGCACGGGCTACCGGCGTCAGAAATGTTGCCGACACGTTTCACTCCAGCTGCAGGGGACTTTCCGGCGATGCAAAGAGGGGCACGATTTCTCTCAGTATGGCATGAGGATCACTGGGATGAAGGTCGCCGGAGGTCACCTGAGATGTTGGCAGTGGATCGGAATCAAAATCTAGATCGAAGAAGAAGAGGGGACAACGCATGTGATCGGGAATTCTGCTGGTGTCGCGCAAAAATTGTCGGCCGAAGGTTTCTGTTCCGCGAAGAAATTCTTTTATACCCGATTCAAATGTAAGCCGGGTTTAATGTTGGGTTCAGACTGGTTTAGGTTTGATTTGATGCAATTAAGACCGGTTCAGTCTTGGTTCACTCCAATTTGGACTGGTTCACTGGAATTAGTGTTTGGGGAATGAAGTGGTTAAATCCGGGTCGAGTCTTTTGGTCAATCTTGGTTGAATTGTAACGCCCACTCTTATCTACACTCGGGACAGCATTACTTATTACTTACATACATACATACTAGTTCATAAAATGTGGAACTTATTAAAATCACAACATGCGAGCATGCAACTTACTTAAAACTTAACATTATCCCTAAACATGTGAGCATACTTTCATAACATATCAAT
>JBAMIE010000098.1:2579397-2591026 GCA_037177295.1 Kaempferia parviflora
ATCTATCAGTAGATTTTGGTCAAAATCCACTGATCGATCTAGGGTATTTGGATTTCTATAAACTCCTAATCATTACAAAGGGTTGAGCGAGGAGAAAGTAGATATGGTGTCAAACTAAAGTTTTGATCAAGGAACAAAGTGGCTCTAATATGATCTCATATCGAGCCCACGTGTTGATAACCATACTAGTCGAACGTGGCCCTAGTATCTTAGATACCATGACCAAGGTCTGGCTAAAATTTAGCATCACAGCGAAGCACTTCACAAACCAACTAAGTAATAGAGGACACCATGCAGGTGTTGTTCCATAATTCTTCCCCACACATCTATGGACACCATAAACACGATTTTTATAATCACCCTTTCCTACAAAAGTGTACACTATTTTTTACAATACAAACCAATTTTATAGTAGCAAATTAATACATACATGTCTAAATCTTTATCTGTCTTATTCTATCAATTTCACTCTTACTTGAAAATTTTCCTTCAAAACGATGTTTTCTGAACGACGCTGTTCTAGAACACCATTGTCCTTGAAGTTGCCTCTTGAATGCCTTACGACAATAGTCCCACTCTACTTACTCCATTGCAATCCCATTAAAATGCAGGAAGAGGTATGATAAGTAGGAAGGGGTTCAAGATGGTGGCGTATTTATAAGAGCAAGAAGAGGTATAGATGGAGAGAGAGGGTGAGACACCTGATGTGACGGAGTAGAGATCTTTTGGACTATAATCCTGGTCCATTCCTGGTCCAGTGCACATCAACCGTTAGATCTAATTAAGATGGATCAATACTTAGATCTTACTTTCGATCTAATAGTCAATGTGCATTGGACCAGGAATAAATCAGAAATTGTAGTCAAACGATCTCAACTGGATGTGAGTATGTGACGTGCATCCGTGCATGCCAAAAGTACCGTATTTTTAATAAATAGCTCTCATCGTGTCACTATGCTTTAGAGCGATTGCAATATTACATGTTCTTAAATCTTAGAGAACTTATTTAAACTATTGAACCTAAGTTTTTTATTAAATTCATCTAATATAATTAATAATATTGTTCTCAGATAAAATATTGATTAAATACATAAAATTTATATTATCTTTTATTTTTAACATTGTAAATATTTATATGTAAGATTTTGATATACTCTCCGTCTCCGACTCGTTGTGCGCGACTGCCGTGTGCAGCTGTCGGTCATAGAGAAATAATTTAGATAAGTTAATGAATAAATTCATTTATAAATGGTTGAAATTTTAACAAATCAAGTTTAAATAAACTCTTATAAACTAATCACTAAATTTATTCATGAATATTCAATTTATCCATCTAAAATCTCTCGTCTGTCAATATTTCTCTACCTACTCGTGCCTATCAAAATGGATCGGGTACTTGTACGCCTGTTAAAATTAGATTCAACATACTATAAAGGGAAAAAACACAAATTACATATAAGTGTCATTATAACATTGATTTTATTTAGTTATTCATTGTTGGAGTTTTAAATACCCTACAAGCTAGTGAGCCTTTTGGAACCGAAAATCAATCATGCTATCAAAAATTCTTGCTTTGTCAATAATGTTCAGTGAGTGTTCTATCGTTGAATTACACGGATAAGAACAATATTTATTCAGTTTATACGACCCTCAGCAACTGCTAAATCACATAAAAGAATAACAAGTAAATGGGAACATTAGCAAATACATTTTTTGACCCAACCCCAAAAGTAGTTTTGTGGCTGAGAAGAATCAAGATCAACTGTGCCATCACCTTCCTTTGGAGGTCTGCACAAAAGAATCAGTCATGTAAATTGATCTGCTCCAGTTGTTAATTTGTTGACATGTTGGTTGAGCCTTTGCTATAATGCTGGAGCAGCAGCTTTAATTAGAGTTGGAAATTAGATCTGCTCTAGGTTTGAACTTGTTACTTTGTTGGTCGAGCCTCAGGTTTTCTTTCATTCTTACTATACTTGAGAAAGCGCGGCTGCTAGCAGTGTCTTCGCTACTGGAACCGTTACCAGAAGGTGGCCTTCTGACTTTTAGGCGTGGTGGACCGGGCTCACAGGATGGTGAACTAGCTACTGCCTTGTTTTGATTCAGTTTCAGTTTCATAATGCAAAATGATGACGCATCACTTGTGAATTTGGAGGATTCAGGTACCACCATTCCTTGAGAAGCCCTGGCTAGAGAAGTTTTGTGTTTCATTCCATAGCCAGACGAAGTAGAATCATCTGCGGCGACAAGAAGCCTTCCTGTTGGGTGGAGCTTCTTCAATCGTTTTAGCCCCTGTAAGTTCAAATGTACATGCAAACCACAACTTCACAACTTCGGAACAAGTGAAACAATGAACAAAATGAATAAAAAAATCAAAGCATCAAAGCAAGTTTTAACCCAAAGAACAAAGGGAGTTTGAATGTGGAACAAAAGGCAGTATACTGGGTTCACTAGAAACACACTAATTTTACATTTAAGCGACGATGAAAAACCCCTGTTGCACTCAGCTCATTTCATTTTCTCCCAACATCAAACAAAAAATCATTTTTTGTACATGTGCACACAAAAATGTCCTTATGGAAACTTACCAGTAACATTCTAGAATTCATCCTGCTCGGGCAAAGAACTATGGAAATGGAGAGAAGGGTTGTGGGGAAAAATCTTTCGAACGCCTTATTTATGTTTGTGTGTTCTTCCTCATGGGAAAAAGGGCAACAAGTATCAAAGACGGCCAAAGAAAGGAGCAGATTAACTTGCCGTGTTCATTGTGCTTATTTTGAAAATAGAGGAATAATGAGGCATCAAATATCAAGAAAATAGGCAAACCTGGTAGCCTGTGCAAAATGTATCATTAACAGATCTTTTCTGCGATTTTATTGAAGGTCGGCGCTTGACTCTGAATATCTCAGAGTCAGAATCATCATTGTCATGGACAGCAGAAGTATCCGTAGAAGTAGATTGATAATTAACTGCGCACAGTATAGAATCAGTGCTGCAAATTGACAATAAAAGCAGCTTGATGGAATACATTTTTTATGAATATTAATTTAGCATACCCTCAGCTTTTATATCACAATAAGGAGAGTATTCATCATCTTCAGCACAACAGAAAGACCTTGACCATAGGTAACAGTGGTCGCCTTGCTGATTCAGCTTTGAAACTTCATTAGATACATCATTCTCCTGCTCAAAAGTTCTTGCAAGAGTTTCCAATTCCAGAATGTCTCCCCTCACAAATACTGTACGGTTGGTTTTACAACAGCAACTTCTGAGCTCACCCTCTTGATGAAAAATGATTAGACAAGTAAATTATACTGAATAATATACTAGAGAAAATAACATCAGATTTTTCATCTCAGATCAGCATCATACCATGGCGGAAACAAATTGGATCCTTGATGCACATGCATCTAACATGAGAAACATAGCAGTCGCGTCTGCATATGCTACACAATACATTCTCTGACTTGATGGATGTACAGGCTCCTAACTTCATTAGTGTCCATCGAGCAAAGTGCTGGAAACGCATTAAGTACACAAAAGAAAGTTTGACACTCCGCTGGGATATGGATTCTTCAGTTGAGGGGAAATGGCTTTTGGTATCTGAAGAAGACAGTCTGTTGGAAAGAAATTGTGCTTCCCTGCATAGGAGCTCCTCGTGAGGAAGCAATGGCATTCGATTGAGAAGTGCATATCGTTGGCTAGCCATATTACCAAATGGAAACCAATCACCAATTGCAAAGTTCACTGCTTCACCACAGTTGAATCCTAAGATGGAAAAAAATGGGGAACGAATCTGCTTCAATGATCCTTAGACAATAACAATGACGCGCAGAAGAAGAATGTAAATATTAAAAGAAGGAACTCTAAAATGGAGAAAAGGAACAAACTCCTCACCGTGACTGAATCCAGCATGGTAAGCTCTAGGAAAGGTGATAATGTATTCTCCTGGTTTTTGTACAGCTTTATAAACAGGAACATTATGTTCTAGTAGAATATTTGGAGGAAACATAGTGGTCTTCCTAAGAAGTACATCAAAAGCAGCATCTTCTCTTTCACTTTGCAAAATATCAGAATCATATACATGATTCTGCACCACCTTTTCAAAATCTGGAGCAGCATGGCCAGGAATACCATACCATGTTTTGGAAGCTCCACAATGATGGTAACTAACGCTGGAAGAATAAACCAGAGCGCAAGGTAAGTCAATGAACTATTTGATTTAATAAGAAACAACAAAACTAGCAAGGATAGCAAGGATAGCACAATTCTGCTACCTATACAAATAATGATCTTCTGCATGCCAAGCAAACATGCTGAAAAGCATCCCAATGTAAAGCATAGGATCTGTTACACCCTGTAGTGGGCCAGAAACACTATAAAAAAAACAGAGCACGGAGAGGAAACAAAATAGAATAAAAGGTAGATATTTACTGGAATGGGAGTCGCAAGATGTCGCAAAATAGACTTGGATAGCCGAGAAATTTTCTGGAAGTGAAAAATATAATCTTTAATAGGCTCAGTTGGTTGATAAACCCAGAATTCACATATTTATGAAAAACAGGCAACTTGATCTGTATATAATGTTTATAATAAGCCTTATTTTATGAAAAGAATCACAATGCAGA
This sequence comes from Kaempferia parviflora, assembly GCA_037177295.1. Lineage (NCBI taxonomy): Eukaryota > Viridiplantae > Streptophyta > Magnoliopsida > Zingiberales > Zingiberaceae > Kaempferia > Kaempferia parviflora. Next base: position 2,584,023 of record JBAMIE010000098.1, read on the forward strand.
GCAAGAAAGAGACCAGCACCTTCAAGTTCCAATTGCTCTGTCCAAGTTGATCTTTAGGGGAGGATGAGAAAGCACTTCCCTCAATATCACAAGCATACTCAACCATCTCTGTCTTACCAAATGCAATTTCATGCCAAAATTGCTCTTCAATAAACTTAGCTGGGAGACATCCAGTACAAGAAAATTTTCGAGAAAATTCCTTGTTTGCCATCTTCTCAAAATCCCGAAATGTATATTTTCTGAAACTCATCAAGTGTTACCATGCATGAAAAATAAAAAAACTGAGAACAATATGATTAGATTACTGACCTTCCACTCATGAAGAAGGTGACCGTATCATCTGCAGCCCACTCAGCAAGACGAAGAGGTTGCACCCTAGTAGTAAACTTAAACCCAGCTAGCTCTTTCATCAAGACAGCACCAGCTGGAACTGAAGCACTTAAGGGTGAAATGATCTTACATATACCTGAATAATATCAATAAATTGAAGATGAAAATGCAATGTTTAATATATTATCAAATCAATGGAAAAAAATATTTCCTATTTGTATCAAATCCGAAGAACCAAATTAATTATATAAATGTCACAATATTAGCTTAAAATATGGATCCAACATACAAACTAGATAGAAATGTTGCCTAAGTCCTTTTTTTTGGTTCCAAGAGAATGTATATGCTCATTAAGAACTAAAAAAAAAAAAAAAAAAAGCTATGGAGCCTATAGTCTATTCACAAAAGAAAATTTTCAGACATAACAAATTCTACTTGTAAATTTGAAGTATAGAATACTTGCATATGAATCAGCACATCTGTGCAAAATTAGAGAATAGTTAACATGTCAAGGCAGGCATAGTACTCATGCCAAAGAAAGGAACAATTTGTATATGACAAAAGTTATGTTTTCCAGTATACTGTGATTATAATGAGGTCATACAATTAAAAACAAACTAAAAGTAGTTAATTAGAGAAATAGAAAATAATCAATCCGTTCCAACATACACTGCCAAGGAAAACAATGCAACAATTCACCTAAGCAACCATCAAAAGACTGTCAAATTATGACCAAAATTTCAGTGTAGACACTAACAAAATTACCATATTTTGAAGCGACAGGAGAAATGCGTTGAAGATAATCAAGGGGATTCTTGAACTCCTCAACTGAAGGGCAAAAGATTGGGCATTCTGGGATTTTTTCAATCCATTGCAAGTCCACTGTTTCAAACTTTTTCACTTGGCGCTTAGAAAAGGCATCCTTTGCAGATTCGCTAACATGAGAAAATACATCGACATTCCCATGAAATCTATTACCATACAATGCTGGAGTTCTTAAAGCATCACCTCCACTTCTAGACATTGAAGTGATAACATTGGTAGTTCCTCTCAACGTGCCAGATCTTCTCTGCTTCGATATTTCCAACTGATCGTTAGCTAATATAGACAAGCAAGACATTCCTTCTACCTGTTGAAGACAGGAATATATAAATGACATAATACAAAAATCCAAGCATAACCATAAATTTTTTACCTAAAATGAAAAATATTTAGCAGGTAAAAAACTAATCCTTGACAAAAAAAAAAAAAATGATCAATTAACTTTTAGGTATTGAAACTTTTGAATTGTCACTTCAAATAGTTGCACTTTGAAAGAGATAACAGAATAGCTGTAAATCATCTTCAAAGCACATATCAAGCATCAACTGAAGGAGAGAACAACCAATTGATTCGTGAAACTTCAGCATACCATGGTTAGACCTTCATTTGAGGACAAGGGTTCCACACCAAGATTTGGAAACAGGAATGTGTGTACTCGGGTAAGAGTGCAAATGTAAACTGTTATAGCATAACATCCCAGCACACGGTGCCAGTAATAATTTATAAACAGGCACGGAATCAGTTTTGAAGGAGAAAAAAAAACGATTGGTGTTAAAAATCAATCCTGATGAAATTTCTCAAAAGATCTCAACTTCCTGTTCATGTCTATGTTCTCTAGCATCCTGAATCCATTTAAAATCAAAACAAAGCCCTTTTCCTTATTCTTTGCAATTTCATGGCATCTAATTTCCGGAAACGTACAAAACCTCATGATTGTGATCCAATTCAACAAGTACAACCCGCAACGTGCAAGTCAGAGCCAAAATCAGAAAGTACAAGCACAATGTTGACCCTAGTTCAAACATTGTAGTATTGTACTAAATCCCTGGGACGAAACAACCCTTCATATTCCCTAAGATCCGGTTCCATAGTAGAAAACGATGAGTCAAATTAAACAGTAACGACAGAATTAGAAAGAAAACTTCTGTTCAAACAAGAAAACCGAGCCCAGATCCCAAACAATTATTGCGCAGAGACACAAAGGAAAAGAAGGTAGGTATGCAAAACTCGCCGTCTGACTCAAAGAGGATGGGGATAAGATAACAAAGCACCCCCCCAAGATCTTCTCTTCTTACCATCTCATACTAATATGGCGCCGGTCTAGAGCCTTCACCGTCCGCCGGAGAAACAAATAAGCAAATGCCGAAACCCTCACGGCGCAGCGTGAGTCCGAGCAAAGCCCCTTCTCCCCGAACCGCAAGGACAGGTAGGATTTCAGACGAGGCGCGTAAGTAGAAGACCAGCAGCCAGGAGGAGGAGGTTTACCGGCGAGCGGAGGAGACGAGGCGGAGGGAAAGGCCGAGAAGAAGAAGTGGTTAGGAAATTGAGAGAGCAAGTAAAGGAGACACATATTTATAGTAAAAAATTAACACTTTCCCTAAAAGATAAATTTTTTTAATGTTTGATTAAATATGAAAACCTTAGTCGTTGTTGTTGGTTCGACCAAATCGGGTAACAGACCGGACCGGGTTTTTTCTTGGTCAAATTGGATTATCCATTAATAAAATTATCAAGCTCGCATCAATAAATGAATTTAAAAAATATATAAAGTTTGTATATTGGAGTTAAATCAATCAACGTCCGATTTGAGTTGGTTGGACTACTCACGTTGATATTATTTTTTAAAGATGAGTAAGCAAAGAAAAGAAGTTAATCTCATCTAAATTTGTTGGTTTGGTTAAGAAAAAAATAATCGAATGAATTAGAAAAAAAACATTTTCTTTTAATTTATATATAAGGGAAGCTTTTATAAAATTGTTACTGTGTGATTTTATGGTCACAATTCAAGTCATAAAAATTACAGTTAATATAGTCTTGTTCTTCTTTGAACATGTATTAATGGTAGTGTATACCAGACTGTCTATTTTCTATTATTAATTTTCATTTGGCATGTTAAAACAACTTACCTATTTGTTGATTTAGATATTTCAAAACAATTAATTTGGTCATTAAAATAATCATTTGATCCCTATTTCTTGTTTTTTTTTTCATATGTTAATTTTCGATTGAAACTTGAAATTTCATTTCCTAATGGTTTTGGTTGACTTTTGTTGACGGAGTATTCATTTTGACTTTTCCTCCTTGGTCACACTAGGGCGGAATAATTTGTTTTCATATTTAATGAAATTTGATCCAAACCATATCATGTTTACCATTAAATTAATTTTTTTTTTAAAAAAAAAGATTGAGATATACATGGCTCTGGCTCAATAAATAAATTAAGGCAAAGGTGGATTATTTAGGAATGAAAATACAATAAAAAAAAAGGAATGACCAAATTATTCATGCTTCCTCTCCGTTTCTCTCTCTTTTAATGTTGTCTTCCATGTCATCTCACATTGTACCAACATTACATGGTAAAAGATGATTCGTTCATCCTCAGCATCCCCATCAACTCATCTTTACGTCAACACGGAGGAGGTAAATCACGGGTGGCTACTAGCCCTTAGTGCAAATGGTTAAAGAATGAAGGAGGAATATGCTCGGACACGTCGAGTTTCGACCTCAAGGCCTCATGTGACAACCTCTCATGTCTTAACCATCACACCACCTCGAAGGGACGACACTATACCAACATTAGCATCCCCACATGATGGCTTAATTGGTTCATATAAGGATATTATTGTCAATAAGTTTGAAATTGATTTTCAATGGGTGTAAAATGATGCTCTCTGAGGTAGATCTACCATAGGACTAGGGGAGGCTACTACCCCAAGAGCGGAGGAAGAGTTTGGGTTGTTGTTTGCCGACGGGCCGATCACATTGCCCTACGACGACGTTTTCATGGAGCAAGTCATTGCACAGCAGGAAGAAGCATTAACCTAGCCCCCCAAACCTAAACTTGACTCCTCCAAATCTAAAATTCTAGATCCACCCCTGGCCCCCGCTGGATGCCTCAACCCTTTCTTGCATGCTCTGTTATTACTGAGCGAAGCCCCTTATAATTTATCTCCCTTCTAAACGATAGAGGGGCCGCAGTTTCACCTTGCCACCAACATTAGCAATCCAAAGTTGGCTTGAACACTCGACCATAGGGTATCCCATCTAGTCCACATCCTTTGTCCTCATGTTAGGGTAGAGCCTACCAAGGGTTACATTGAAGAGATACTCATGAAGGTAAACTTAGTTGTACTTGACAACATTAATAGTTAGTCTCCTTCCACTTCGAAATAATCTTGGTCGATCTTAATGAGTCCCTAAGCTCCAACTATGAGCTAGTCTTGGAAATTATTAGCTTTGTATGGCTTTATTCTTCGCTTTAATCGTGTTTGAATGTGAACCAAAAAGGCCTCTTTGATTAGTTAAAATGTTAATGAATAACAAAATTACGCAAAAAAAAATTTTTGTTTTGGATAATGAACACACTTTGAAGAGTTAATAACTATAATAAGGATATTGACAAACTAAAAGATTTTTTTGTGTTCCCTGATAAGTAAAATAATTCTATAAAATCAAATGAGAATAATTCTACAAATAATTTTATTTACCAACAGTCAACCTCCTTAACTATAGATTCTCCTGTCTTTTCTTTTGGATGACAAGTATGTCAACATCAAGCAATGAAGGCCACACAGACCGCAGTTTTAAATCTCCTCATCCCTGCCACAGAAGTGAAAAAGGAATGAAAAGAGAAAGAGATCAAAGTACAAGGGCCCCCACTTCACCCTTTACTTACCTTTAGATTTCATCCACCATTCTGTAATCCTAAACTTACTACTACCTTGCAAGGAAGGAAGGGAGATTCTGTTGCTGCATAGTTGATACATACCAAAAGTCTCAACTCCATGGTCAAAATTGGAGCTCAAAAAGAAGGAACAAAGCTAGAATCAGCTTCTGGTGCAACCTTGTGGTCAGGCTTCAAATATACCTTGTGATAAATATATTCTTCTATTTAGGGTTTGTAACATCTGGAGGAATTTGATTGATCAATTCAACTGGCTACATCACTTTATGTAGAGAATGGTGGCTTCCTTTTTTATCCTGATTAATTGTCGGATTAATGTTGATGTAATTGTTGCACGAGTTGTAGGTATATTGGAAAGAATAATCTTAATGGGTATCAGCTCATCTAAATGTTGGACTAAACTGAGATTTGTCAATATTTTTCTCAATCTTTCATATTAACTGCTACTTTGACACAAAAATGAAAAGGTAATGGAGCAAATAACAAAACAGAGAACTACCATAACTGGAATTGACTCTATCCCTAAAACTTTAAGCTAGTGCATTTGCATCATCTCTAATCCTCTGTTTGCAGACATCAACTCCCAACAAAAAATACCAATGTAGGAACAAGCCATATTTCAATGAGAGGAATCATGAATTCTTGATACCACGAAACACGAAAGCTAATAAAGGGTGGGCAGATGTTGATGTTCAATGTAAGTTAATACACAAGGTAATAGCAGATAGAAATTAAAAACCAAGACGAAAGACAAAAATTTTCATGTGGACTTCTTCTAGAGAAGAAATGGAAATCAGAGTGCAGTTGAAGAACTTAAGTCATGACTTCAAACAGGCAATTAGATTACTCTATCTGTGGGAAAAATCACACCATAAACATGCACAATCATATCTTTTTTGATTGCTCAGGAAAAAAAAAACAGCCACTCCAAAATGACTGACAACACCCAACCATCGAGCTCGATTATTTCAGTAATTACATATAGATAAAGAAGGTACAAGAAACGATTGTACAACCAAATAAATGAAATTTGACCCTTTCAATCATCAAGTATCAAGATGCTGTACAATATTTACTATTTGGGGAAAACAAAAAGGTGAGAAAAAGAAAATGATTCTAAGCGGATATTGTGTAGCTACCTGAGCAAGCATCTCTCTATGTGGACTGGTGGTTGTTTCTTTGATTAGAGTTTGCAGCGGCAATAGAAGGGAGGCTCATTAACTGAGAAGTTGGAGCAGCAAGTGCGTATGTATATCTTGATGATGAGTTCTCAATAAGCCCAGCAACACCGGCAGCAGCAAATTGAGCATTTGAAGGGAGGAAAAGATCGTGCTTTTGATTTTTATAAGCTTTCCACACCTAATAAAGCAAAGATTAATGGTAATCAACGATAAATAAGTTACCAGAAATCTATATAAAATTGATTTTCATAATAAAATGGTTTTTCCAAAAAAATGCAATTTTGCTTTAGAAAGATACTCCTGGATGAGATCTCAGGTGACAGTGACTTGTGAGCTTTTATTCTTAAAGGAAAAATTATACAGTATTAGCTTCTCTTATTTAGTTCACTTAATTTTCGTGTAAGGCTGGAAATAACAAGGTTATCTATTATTCAGATGCTATCAGCTAAAATCAAGAGGCCATACTTGTTAAACAACAGCAATACAGCAACAAGCCATATGTCCCAATTATTCCTAGTAGGCTCTTTTCACACCATGGCGCTTTATGTAGGCTACAATGCTAGCTGAAGACCTAAACTAACGGCAACATGCTACCCCGCCTTTTTCTAGGAGGCCAGTTTTGCTATATTAGGCAAAACAAAACAGTGTTGGAACAAAATCCACAAATGATGTACTTTCAGTCAGGATAGTAATTCTGAATGAAGGTTATTACACAATACTGTTGATAAAACTATTGATCAAGCTCCAACTCTGGATCACTCTGTCCC
>JBAMIE010000098.1:2668872-2688250 GCA_037177295.1 Kaempferia parviflora
CACTCAAACCCGCATATTTTCTTGCCAAGAACACATCTTTTTTAAAAGTATTTACACTTCACTTCATTATGCCAATGAGATTCTCTAAGACTTACAAGGAGTTCAAGTTGCATATCTATAAGGGAGCCAACTTGAAATCGTAAATAGCTTGTCAAAGATTAAGTGCAAAATGCTTTAAGATTTTAGGATTTAGAGATGATTTTTTTATTATTTTTTATTATTTTTCCTTTCAAAAATTGTCCCTATATTGGGTTCCTTGAAACCTCTAGTGATTTTATGCTCTCATTTTTATCGTTTAAGTCCAAAAATGGAATCTCTATTGGATTCCTTGAATGTTACCTACAAGCTTTAGCAAAAATTATTAATCGACCAAAGTCAATTAAATTTAAAAAATGAGACATCTGTTGTGATCCTTTGAACATTTAGGGTCATTCTGTACTGACTTTTTTTTTTTAGTCCTACAAAATCATCTAGTAATTTTGATCAAAACTAGTATATGAACCTAAACTAGCCAAAATGATCTCTCTGTTGTATGAAAGCATTTTATTATCTCATTTTGACTATTTGTGTGATAGAAGGTCTTCTAAAAGTTTTGATCAAAATTGTCAAATGGACTAAAGTTTGTCAGATTTCTAAAATGATCCCTCTATTATGTTCCTTGAAGCCTAGATAATGCATTATGTTTTATGAGTCTTTGGAGCCATTCTTTATTCTCATTTTGGCTCTTTGAGTTATAAAAACAATTTAAAGTGAGTTGTTGCCCTGCTATTTTATTTAAATTTGTTAAATTCAAAATAATCTATGTATTTCAATTTATAAAAATAACACATGTATTTTATTAAAATTTGATATTGATTTGTTTATGAATATTATTTCATCTGCTTAATAAATACATAATTCATATACTAAAAGATGAATGTTTGACATGGCTTATTATGATAAATATTATGACAAAATCAAGGGAGACACATGTAACGATTTTTGTAGAAATTGTTGGATGTATCTAGCAGTTTCAGAACAACTAAATGCAGTTTTAAAATTACTTTATGCTTCTCATAGTTTTTAAACAAATTTCAAAAGACTCATTTCGAGTCTCATAAAGCAATTTTGGCTAATATTGTTAATTAATCATTTTGAGTATTTTAGTTATTTTGAAAATATATGTGGACTCCAACAACCTCTTAGAGTTTACTTATCTAATTAGATTCATCATTTGAGTAATCTATCTAATAAATTTGATCATTTCGGTGAAAAAAGAAATTCAGTAATTTTTTGCTAAAACTCTAAATGATCATTGTTGAATCGCTTGATTATTCTGAAACCATGGGTGGACTCTAATAGTGACCATGAATTGCATCTATCTAATTAAATTCACCATTCGATCGAGAAAATCTTACTTATAGCTTCAACAATGGAAGAGAGCATAATATTAGTGGAATTGCTCCAACGAATTTTATATTAAGGTCATTAACAAAGGAAGAGAAACTGAAAATAATGTTATCATAAAAACAAATATTCTTCTATATAAATGGCAACAAAAATAACCACACAAATGGAGAAGGAAAAAAAAAGACACTAAATGCATGAAGAAGAGAATAGTGTCGATGGGTGTTTGTCCGTCAACAATTAAGTTGCCTACTATTTTAGCGGGATTATAAGGCTAAAGTAAAATTTGGATGGGGAGGTGGGTTTGACTAGTTAGACTGGATGAGCAAGCAATCCAAGTTTTTTTGCGGAATAGGTGACAAGTTTTGATAGTTTTAGAGGTCGTTTAGAGATTTTCACATGTGGATGGGACGCCATTGGGCTAAACAAAAGTGTGGGCACCTATGAAGAATAAATGAAATCCAAAATCATCCTTTAGAGGACAAAAGTTAGAATGGTCATCATCATTCAATTCTGCAAGTGTTCACTTGTCACTTCCAACTAAAGAGAAAGACTTGGTCGATAGTTTCTTGTCACACTTTTTCTATCTCTAGCTAGTGATGTTGCCTTCTCATGGGTATTGAACTAGTGTTGGTATTCCCACAAATATAATCCAAAAGTAGCTAACCAACTCCTACACACAATATTCAGTAAACTGCACCCAATTGGTAGATTTGGATTGGTTTACCACTCTTACTTACCACCTGTTGTACTTCTCTCGAAGAATGTAAGACACTACTAAATCCTATCTAACCTTCTTCTTTATTCAGTAGATAGAACAAACACATGTGCCAAATGTCAATAAGTTATCCTCTTCTAATATTTTTGAGTAGTTAATAAGTTTTAACTCTTCTCCTTGTTTTTGTCTTTTACTTGTTCCTTCCTTGGGACAAGAGCAATGAAGAACAACTCTAGATCTGTAATTGAGAGTAAAAATGCATGGTATAAGGACAGTCTACTAAAGGATTACTGAATAAGACAACTTAGTCTGGTTGCTCCCACATGATGAATGGGTCCTCTACCTTGTAACTATCAAGGAAAGCTACTATTTTTTTTTTTAACCTTTCACGGTTGGCACTTGGCAGTAAGCAATTTGTAAACTTCAGTATCCCAAGGGCCAGCAAATTATAGGTAATGAGTTGAATGAAGAAGTGTAATTGGACCTGGCAGTACCAAACTTGTTCTTTAGTAATTAATGGTGTAGAGCAGAGAAGCCGTGGAAATATGTGGTACACAATTGCTAAATACATAAATATCCTTGCATTTCTGCTTTAGATAAAGTGGTTTAGTCTCTCAAAATGCAATCAATACCCCAGCAGACTACTTTTGATCCACTGGTCAAGGATTTCAGTCAACTCCTTTCATGTTCATCAAGCAATAACTTACTAGGCTTTCAGCTCCTTTTCCAATGCAAGTGAAGGGAGAAACCAAAAAATCACACCTTTAAGATCACATAGAAGTCAACTTACTATGTATCTTAAGTAATCATTTGGAATAATTTTTCCTTTTTATGCTCACTGATGAATGTTATTTCCACTTACTTGTAAAAAAGAAAGATTACTTGCAGACAGAATACATATAGTTCAACTTTGATGCCTTGTTTCAAATGAAAGCTGCAAGGAGACTGCAAAATGCTTCCTTTGAGCTAAATCTTATTGGCACTGGTTTTTGCAGCTAAAAAGGGCATGCTTGTTTGAAAATTCCAGGGTTGAAATTTTTTAGCTGCAGGGACTAGAAGACTCTGTACTTTTTACACTTTGAAAAGGCACAGAATTGGTGGTCCTAAAATCAGAGGAACTATTCTTAAGCTCATCTCTTAAGCATGTCTTGTGCATCTTTCTCTTGCTTGTGACGAAGAACTGCAGCTGCTTTTGTCTCCCTGCAGGAATAGATCAGTGAAATGATGATGGTTCGATTATCAAATAGTTTTTGTCGATCAAAGTCTCTTTCTTTTTTTCTTTTTCTTTTTAGGTTTTTTGCTAGAGTTTTAAGTTTTCCCCAGACCACTGTTCTGAAGCTTCTATCATGTTTTCCCACTTGATTGGTGGCAAATAAAGGTCCTTGTCTCCTTGAGCATTGCTCTTGTGCTGTTTTAGTTTGAATTAAAGCATAAGATTCATGAATGAGAACTTGAGAGGTTGGGAACAACTTTACTTTTGATGATTCTTTCCTGCAACTCCGGACAAGTTTCAATTATGTGGTGGTCCTCTCTCTTTATCGGTTTGTGTATTTAAAATTTATTAAACTTTTGTCATAATATTATTATTATTATTATTATTATTATTATTATTATTATTATTATTATTATTAATTCACCATGTCGTGTGTTTGTTTTGTGTCAATGGCTACAAGATAAAAGACAAGAGTTTGAAAAAAAAAATCTAAAGGTTCTTTGGCGATTTAAAAATTTAGAGGGTATTCTTTAGAAGAAGAGAAGAAGTTCTAAAGCTAAATTGAATTGTTTTCTTTTGTTTATTTATTCTTATCGATAAGTTAATAGACACGACAAAATTGAGCTGATAAATACACAATCTTTAAAGTTATGTTATGAAGCTTCTCTAGTTTTTAAATCTACAACTTAATTGCCTATGTCTATTAAATAGTAGTAATAGTTTAAGTAATAAGAAATATTATTGAACTGAAAATTTTCTTAAATTTTATCATCCATAAAATTATTGAAATATTTAATGTATTACTGGTTGAAATCTAATTTACAGAACATATGTTATTTAAGAAAGTGAGTTTCAAAATCATTACATGTAAAGATAATTTTAAAGGGGTGTTTTATTATTGCAATTTTGATAACTCTTTTATTTGATGTTTTTATGATATCATTTATTATTTGTATAATAAATTTAATACTATTTTATAATAAAATTTATTATATATATACACACAATCACATCAAAGTGCGTCTTCTCTTTTATGCTCTCTTTTACCTCACTAATAACAAAAGGTGAATTGTTCATCCCTAGTACTTTCGCCAACTTATTTCAGGGCTAACATAAAACAGGTAAATCAAAATGTCTACTAGCTCAGACAGTGACTAGTACATAAAGGAGGGTAGACACTTGACTTCACCAGGATTTGACCCCCAGACCTCATTGGTGGTAACATCTCATGCACTAGCCATCAGTTCCTTCCGTGGGGACGCTTTCTTTTACCTCACGCACCTAGAACGAGTAGTCACATGTGATTTATCTCCTCATATTAACTCTAGGACAGATTAGTAAGGGTACCGAAGAGAAGCATAGTTGCATTTTGCCAACTTGAATATAAAAAGGGGCCACAGGGCATAGTCGAGTTCGTTATCAAATTATAAATTTACAGAATTGAATATAAAAAAGATGCCCCGGAGCTATGATGCAACAGAAGGATGTTAAGTTGTCACCCAAGTACTTGAGATTCTATCCCTAGTTATGATGTATTTTGAAAGGATTTTTTCTTCAAATGGGACATGCAACCACGGGATCTAATATTTTATTTTTTTAATATAAAAAGGAATTCAATATACTAACGTTAATGGGCTGGCCGCAATATTATTTGGTTAACTTGGGCTAAGATTTTATTTGGTAGACTTGGGCCGAGGTTAATGTTTTAGTAGCTTGTGTTTGGGAGAAAATTAGGAGCACTAGCACTCATTTTTTTTTTAATAAAAAATATTAAAATGATATCTCAATATATTTTTATTTTTTATAACAGAAAAAATTATTCTAATTTGTAGATGTTATTATACTAAAATATTTTTTTATCAACTTATTAAAATTATTATAGCGTTTAAATAAAAGTATTTTTAGAATAAAAAATATGTTAATGTTATTTTAATTTTTTTTTTAAAATGTCTTTTACCATGCCATTATAAAATCAAAGAATTTTAAAACTTAAAGGACGTTGTTCTAATTTTTTTTAATACTAAAAAATGTTTTATGAAAATGAAGGCGTTGAAATGGAATCTCCCTGAAAAATATCTCCCCTCTTCTCAACCTCTCGAAAACCCTAGTCTTCCCCCGTTCCATCTTCTTTCTTTCTCCGGCTCTGATCGACCGACGATGAACTTCTTGTTTCGGAGGTCTTCTTTCGTCGTCGCCTCGGCTTCGAGGCGAGCTCTAGTTGCTTTGATATCCTCGGAGACTTCTATACTCCCGTCGTTTACCGCCTTGGAGCCATCAGCTTGTTCCCGTAGTTCTTTCTCTCCCGTCGAAATTATTGATCTTGGAAGTGCGCGGAGAAGGAAATTTCATTCCTCTGCGAATCGGCTGGAATTCCGCGCCACTAACGCGGCCTGCGCGGAGTACGCAGTTGACGAGTACGTCGACGAAGACAAGGGGGGAGTAAAGAGGGGTGATGAGGGGTTGGAGATCGCCAAGCTGGGTATAGCGCAGGATATCGTCACTCAGCTGGCTAACAAGGGAATCACGAAGCTTTTCCCGATACAGGTATTTGGTTTTTTAGTTTTTAGTTTTTATTACGTGGATTCGTCAATTTCCCCTTATCTGTTGAGTGATTACATAGTGTGACTAACTATATAAGTATTTCTAGTCCGATTTGTATTGGTGTTCATAATCTCTATTTATGTCTTCATCCTTTGAGCAACCTTATGTCGCTTAACACTTATACTGTACTGGATTTATTCAGTACTATACTAGAATCAATAGGGGAACAAAAACATGTAACTATATCATAATTTGAAATGATTGTGCTTATTTAACGCCTTTGCTATATAGTCAGATTGTCTTCCTAAAACTTTACTGGTGTACTACAACTCTAGAGAAGTTTAGTATACTGCCTAGCTGAATTATATCAATGAAACAGTGTTATAGATAGTTTTTATGTTGATTGGCTGCAATCTGTACTTGGAACCATCCTCTTTCTTTTTTTTTCCTTTGCATTACATCTGCATTGATCTCTTTATTTGGTATTCTCAAAATCTGGACCACAAGATCTAGATCATCAAAAGAACTTTTGGTTTTATTAAGATCTTGCAATATGGTAATTGAGATCTTAGCATTAAGGATTTTCCCAACTCCAATGGCATGGCAAGCTACATATAATTCTAACAATGCACCAAAATTGTTTCCTTGTGATGTGTATTCCTCTTAAATTTCTTCTCTTGTTACAGATTTTACACTTTACATCGTTTGATTTCACATCTGTTAGTTTTTTTTGCTGATATAAAAGGAAGTCTTGCCGTTAATATCAGCATCAAGTTGGTTGATGTTGGATTTGTTCTATTAATTAGAAAGCTGTTCTTGAACCTGCAATGCAAGGACGAGACATGATTGGTCGTGCAAGGACAGGCACAGGGAAAACTCTTGCTTTTGGAATTCCAATTCTGGATAAGATTATCCATTTTCAGGCCAAGCATGGGTTAGTTTATTAATTTCTTGCAACATCCAGATAGATTTTGAGTCGTTAGTATTTTGATTGAATTTTTGATATCTTATCCTTGTTTCTTCATTACAACAATCACAATTATTATTTTGTGTGTGGTTTCCAAATTTGCAGCTGTGGAAAAAACCCTATGGCCATGGTACTAGCACCTACTAGGGAGCTTGCTCGACAAGTTGAGAAGGAATTCAGAGAATCTTCCAGGTTGTACACTCTATGTGTTTATGGAGGTTCTCCTATTAACCAACAGATAAGGGCACTTAATTATGGTGTTGATGTTGTGGTTGGCACTCCCGGGAGAATTATTGATTTGCTTAATAGAGGCTCTTTGAATCTGTCAGAGATTAAATTTGTTGTCCTTGATGAAGCTGATCAGATGCTTAATGTTGGTTTTGCTGAAGATGTAGAGATGATATTGGAAAAAATGCCACCGAAGCATCAAACCATGATGTTCTCTGCAACTATGCCACCTTGGATTAGAAAGCTTACACAAAGATATCTAAAAGATCCTGTCAACATTGACCTTGTGAGTATTATAAATGCAAATTAAGAATTTGATCTTCAAAAGTTTTAAACTTTGTGAAGGTTATTTCGTAAGATCCTTTTATTTTTTAGAGAATAAGTTGATTATGGTCAATTTTTATTTGTTTATTATCTTGTTTAGATAACAAGATATTTATTGCAACTTGATTATGGTTCATTTAGGTATATGTTTATTTCTTCCCTAAAATATTTTTAGTATATTTCCAATTTTATTTGGTTTGATGTGATTAAAGGGGGACCCAATCCCCATATTAATCACCTTTTTATAATAATATTTAAGTTCATTATTTGGTTTTAGAGCTTTGTTCCCTTCCCCGTGAAGTGGCATCACAAACTTCTTTATGACCTTGAGCGATATCCTGTGCAAATTGAGTGACTTCCCCTTAGAAGTGGCTCTCGTTGCCGATTACAAACCTAAAGTAAGAGCTTCCTCTCTATCTCTTCATCCGGTTGCTATGAATCAACACATGTTGCCCTCCTTATCATGTACCCCCTTTACCACCCTTTGACTCTGTCTACTCTGCAACTCTAGGACTTTTATGTTTACCCTCAATAAAACACCTCTACTTCTCAGCTCATCTTCGTCCAACAAGATCTTCTCTGAAACATGCTAGTAGGCACCGTAATCACAACCTCTCCTGGAAAGCCTGCTTGATTATCAGCAAGATATTCCCTTTTCACCACTCACGCTTAATACTTATGTCAACCGCCTACATCTCTTCCCTCCACCATCTCTTCCACTAATATACGATCTAGCATCTGGCGGATCCTCCATCGACAAATCCATCTGTGCCTTTCCTCTATAGCCACCTTTACCTCTTATTTGTCGAGCATTGTGGGCCACATCAAACTAACAACAACCAAGCTTTATCCTACTAAGTGAGGTCGGCTATATGGATCCTCCTATGCCATTGGACTCAATCTCCTACTATCTATATTTAAATAAATTTTATCCTCTTTTATCGATTTAATTAAGTTTTTATTGTCTTTTTCTCGGTTAATCTGCGTATTTGTCGTTATCTCACATTGGGTACTTATTGGTCCCCTAAGTACATGTTCATATCATCTTAAATGCGCCTTTTGAAGTTTTCTCTAATTTTCTTTCTAATGTTATTTCTTATCCCGTCCATCATCATATGTGTCCTCACATTCATCTTAACATCTTCATCTTTGCAACTCTAGTCTTCTGCTTATCTGTTTGTTTCATATCTTAAAATTTAACTATATATAATATAGCAGGTCTAACCACCATTTGTAGAACTTCCTTTTATGTTTTAGATATATTTTAGGATTACAAAGAACACTTGACACCCTCCTTCATTCTAATTATTCTTGTAGCCTACATAAAACATCTCTATCGACCCCTCGATCCTTTTGTAAAAACAATATTTAAATACTTAAAATTTTCAGTTATAGGTAATTCATCATCTCCTATCTTAACAATTGGCTTGCTATATCTGCTACTACTAAACTTAAATTTCATATATTCTATTTTTATCTACTAAGTCTAAAACCTTTTAACACTAACCAGATTTGAGTTTAGCATTTACTCTTTTACAAGTCTTATCAATCAAAATAATATCATCTATAAACAACATACACAACTTATCTTGAATGTAGGACCACATCAAACTAAGACTGCCAAAATTAGTTCAACTTTGAAGTATATGAGAGAGAAGACCATAAGCTCCATCCAACTCTTGTGCTACATACATGCAGCTTGCCAATGGCGACCCACTGCAATTGCTTTGAAGTCTTTGCCTCAATTTTGGCTGGAGTATTCAATGCCCCTAAAGATTGCTAGCATTCTCCTTGTCCCTTTGCATATTTGGCTTCTCTCAGTTCTCAATGGGGCCAACATATCATCATTCTTAATTGTTGTCCTACTCATAAAGAAAAAGGTTCCTGTGTGGATTCCATATATTAAGGTGTTATCTGTGATTCAATGGAAGGAATTTTGGGCCCTGTTGTAGGGCCATTATAATAAGACAATGCAAGCAATGCAAGGTTTTGTTTCTTGCACAAGTAGATCTGGCCCAAGATTTACAAATTGCAAGAGAGAAAGAAACTAATTATAACACTATTCATTGATCAAGGTTTGAGCATAGTGGCAATTTCATATATAACCATGCCTCATTCATAAAAAAGATCATCGTATGCATAACCTTCTTGCTTTTGGCATAGTTAACAATTATCCATCATATCTTAGTTCACGAGATTGATCCATCGAAAGGAACAAAATCTATTTATTGTGCAGTGGAATTTATGATGCTATTTACTTTAGAAGCATCATTCCTAATTAATAATCTTAAAAATGTCACTAGTATTGTGAGAGATATAAGAAGAGATACGAGAGATATAAATGCTAGTTGCAAAGGTCCTAAAATTAAAAATTCAATACACATCTAAATTTGGGCAACCTGGACAATCTAACTTAAAGGGATAAAATTTGAGATAAATCACTGGATACCTAAATCATTAGATAAAGATAAACATGAGAAAAATCATGGGACTTAATGTGGTAAGATACTCCACCCATATTGGATAACACATGAAAGTGCCCTAGCGTATTTCATACATATTCTGTGGAGGCTAAGTCATGCAAACTTGTCACAGATAGTGGGAAATGCATTGCTATTTTTCCACAAAGGTTCTTGCTAGGATCCAACTCACTTTTGTACCTCGCTTGAGTCCTTACAAGGTCACATGAGGTGACCGAACATTCATTTTTGTTATAGTGTTGTTTTGCATGGACTAAACATCCTTTTTATTGGAGTTGTCTGACACCTATCTAGATGAGCTTCTACACTAATGAGATATGGTGTGACTAATATTCTTCTTTTGGGAACTTCTCTCACTCCAATTAATATTATTAACATTGTTACTCTCCAGTAAAAATGAGAGCAAGAGAAGTTGTTAGTGCAAATAACTGGAGTTGGAGGTTCTTCCCTTTGGTACGTGCCTCTGCACTCCTAGAGGGAGATGAAACTAACCTCACCCTCGAAGGATATTTGTTTCACGATCTGATTATTACTGCTTCATCTTCGTGCATTTTTATTCCTGATATCCTGCTACTATTTTTTTTTTTTTAATAGCCATTTTGGTTGCTCATTTCTAATTGCATTCCAAATAATTTTGTTTTGAGTTAATCATTTCTTGTTAATATTTCATTTTTGTTCTTAGTTACAAGCCTAAGAACTAGTTTCCCAAACATTCCTCTAGGCCACAGCAATGGATAGTTATGCCCTTTCTTTCTAACAAACTTAATCTTGTTTCTGGCACTTTATTTGTCAACTAGTTGCTAATGTTTTGTTTTTGTGTAGGTTGGTGACTCTGACCAAAAATTACCAGAAGGGATAACTATATATTCTATTGTTTCAGATAATTATGCAAAGGCATCAATTCTTGGGCCATTGATAAAGGTGAGTAGGCAAATATTACTTTTTGACTCACTCGGTCAACATTGTCATGTTCATTGGGTTTTAACAAACAAATTATGTTAATATCCTTGCAGGAGCATGCTAAAGGTGGTAAATGCATAGTATTTACTCAAACAAAGCGAGATGCAGATAAGTTGTCTTATGCCATGACCAGAAGCTTTGGATGTGAAGCCCTTCATGGTGACATCTCACAGAGCCAGAGGGAAAGAACACTAGCTGGATTTAGGGATGGCCGCTTTAACATTTTGATAGCTACTGATGTTGCAGCTCGTGGTTTAGATATACCTAATGTTGATCTGGTGAGCAATATAAATGGAAAACATTTAGTTTTTGGTTTTTGAGAACTACTTTCTTTGAAGCATTTTGCCAGTAGTAGTTTGTCGGTCGGTGTACTTGGTAGATTGAAATAGGAGGCTTGACAGCAAAAGACATACTGCAGACTTGAAGGCATCATTCTTTTGACATATATATGACCTTTTGAGTTTTATGAAGTTTAAGCCAATGCTTTGTTAGTAATTTCATCTTGGCAGCATAATCATTTTGAGGGTGACCTACTAGCGATAATATTCAAAACCTGATAATGATATCTTCTTATCAATTATAATTATTGAAAGAAACTTCTGCGCAATACTAACATGATGGTGACTTCTTGACCAGGTGATACATTATGAACTGCCAAACACTTCTGAGTTATTTGTTCATAGATCTGGTCGAACAGGGCGAGCTGGCAAAAAAGGAAGTACAATTCTCATACACTCACATGAGCAACACCGTGTTGTTAGAGGTATTGAACAAGATATTGGATGCAAATTTATCGAGGTAAGTTTTTTTTATGATGTTTGATTTGATCAACTATCCTAATGAATTGACTACTCTTGTGTGGCATTAGTGATAGATAATTATTCCCGTTGTCATTGTGTTTAAAACTGAGAAAAGTCATCAGGCTTGCTAATTTCCACTTCCATCAAATGTTTTAGTATGCATCATATGGACCTTAGCTATTTCTGTTAATTTGGCTATAAACTGATATGGTCCTTCACTAATATCTCTCAGCTTCCAAGGATTACAGTAGATGATGGGGGAGAAGGCATGTTTGGTAGCATGGGTGGTGGTCGTTTTGATTCATATGGTAGAATGGGTGGTTCAGGTTTTCGACGCAGTGGAAATTATGGTGGTTCTGGATTTGGCCATTCTCGTGGCTTTGATGGTTCTAATGATTTTGGAGCTCCCTCAAGCCGCACGGGCAGCTTCAGAGACACTGGATCAGGAGGTTTCAACTCCTTTGGTAGGTCACGGTCAACTTCAGATGCATCAAGCAGGTCCGGCGGTTCCAGTTTTGACCGCTTCAGTGGGTTTGGAGATTCAGGCTCAGGACGTTCTACTAGCTTTGGAGAGTTTGATTCAGGGCGCACCAAATTTGGTAATCTTAGCAATTCTGGGTCCAGTCGCTCTAGCCCACGGAGTTCCAGTGAGTCCACAGAAAGTGATTTTAGAAAGGATGGTGGTAGATTTGGGGACTTGTCACGACGTTCTAGCAGCTTTGGGGAGTTTGGCTCAGGGCATTCCAGAAGCAATGACTTTGGTAGTTTTGGCAGTTCTGCATCTAGACGCTCAAGACCACGCAGCTCCAGCGAGACCAGAGAAAGCAGTTTCGGAAAGGATGATGATGATGACTGGCTGTGAGGATCATTCTGATTTCATCGTATTGTAGTTTAGCTTTATGATCTACCAAGGCTTTCATTGTAGATACCCATCCTAGATGCAATTCTCGCTCCAGCAAGCAAAGCCATTCGTGCACCTGTTGCTATCCAGGGTTCTGTATCTCATAACCCAGGATTGCTTTCAGAACTAGAACATGTTTTTGAGTTAAGTATTCTAGTAAATTTGGTTCACCAGGAAGTGGATCAGGGAACTATGAGACATCACTAGCTTGCACATTTAGATTGTCAGTGAAATCATGTGCAAGCTTCAGGTTACTCTGATTACTGTTAGGTGGGAAATTATATAGAGACTTTGAGTATGTAATACTTTTATGATCCTAAAGTCGCCGTATGAATGTCTTTGTTGTGTTGTTACTATATCCTTGTTTTGTCAATTGCTCGTGAAAGAAGAAAGAATTTTTAGACTAAAACCACAAGTATTTCTGCTGCTGTGGTTTTATGAACTTGAAAAATGATATGTGACAATATTCTCTAACAATTATTTGGGTGGAAAGGTAATTCAAAATAAGGATTCAACAGAAAATGAATTGTTCCATTTTATCTCATTCTAATATCTCCCTCATTCTCATTTAATTATATTCCACCCTACAAAGCACCCAATTGCCGATCTAAGTAGAACGATGCTGCTTTCATATACTACATTTAAACGATTGTGGTGGAGTTAGCCCATGTCAGAAGCCATTTCCAACTTCCATTAGCACATGAAACCTGACTTAAACTATCAGGGCAACAAAATCCAAACAGCATGGCCGGCATTACATGAATACACACTCTTCAAAGAGTAAAGCATGGACAAGTAAATATGTGTATGGTTTGGCATCCGAAAGGATCTGCATAAATGATTTCTGCCTTGGGTGTTTCTTAAAATACGGATATCATTTAACAATATCAAACGGACACAGAGACAAACTATATAGTAGAAAAATAAGTCGACCAGAACCAGATTCACCAGTCCTTGATTTGGGCCCTATGCAGCGTGTACAAGGATGCTAAAACATTCTTTCTCATATAGCATGCTCTCCTATAAGTACTCAAGTGACTCACCCATAGTTTTGATACGAGTTCAACAAGAATACAAGATTAAATTATACCTGAGGAATTTAATTATATGTCTAAGTGCGTAGGGGAATTTAAAGGAAACACATAAGCATCCGACACGGCAAAAAACATAAGCGGTCGTGAAGGATGGCACGAGAAGGAGCTGACGAATTTAATGCATCTAAGAGATGAGAAATTGCAGAAAAGTACTCCAGTGAAGCAAGAAGACGCATGAGATGCATTTGAGGGATGAGAAATCGGAAAGGAAGATTGCTCGAGGAGAAGAACAGAATTGAGTTGGGGTGAGCTCAATTCCAAGTGACTAAAGAATCACTCAGGCGACTGGAGAAGAAAATAGTAAATCCAGACGTTGACCGTTCGTTCCAGGTGGATGGAACATTTTCAGGCCTCGATAGTCTAGGCACCTAGAACATTTCTAGGTGTCGGGATGCCATCGTCACATCAGTAGGAGCCATTGCCGAAACAAATTAGGATGACAACCACATAGTAGATTCCAAGCGTCAAACCACTTCCAGGTGCCTAGAAAGCGAGGAGTCCAGAGCCATTAGTGAACCGTTGCCAAAGTGGATAGAGTTCATCGAATCTAAGCGCCCAGACTACTTCTAGGCACCTAAAAAGTACTAAATCAGCAAACGATCAGATTGAAGATGAAGGCTATAAATAGAAGACTGAAGCTCGAAGTTAGGACAACACACTCATTTAATTCACTTGCTTTCAATTCTTTAATTTAATCTTGTACTCAACTGAACTTCTCTGCCTATGACTTGTGTTCAAATAAGGAGATCATAGTAGAGCTTTTCATAGTCTTGGACTAGCAACCTCTTTGTTGCAAACCAAATAAATTCTGCCTCTTCTTTTTAAGTTTATGTTATTTTCATATTAACTAAGTGTGTCCTTGATAGTTCATTAGCAAGAGAAATAAATCATTTTTATTTGCAAGTTGCTATTCACCCCTCTCCTCTAGCAATTCAAACTGTTATTGCTACACTTTCAATCGGTATCAGAGCCTAGACTATCAGAAGGACTAACCGTCGACTATACAATAACAAAAGGGGATTAAGCAATGGCTGGATCAAGCATCTACAAAATTTGAGGGGGAATTTGTTGAATGGAAAAGAAAAATGGAGGTATTCTTTAAAATAGATTTTGATTTATATTATATATTAAATTTAATTTTGAAGTGTCGAAGAACGAAATAGAGAAGAAATTGAGGAACAACGATGGACCAAAGCAGCGAGAGGAGTTCATGGATAATGGTAAGGCTGAGTTTCACTTGCTAACTGTATTACCAGCGCAGAAACTCAACTGAATTGGCTCCTACGACTGCCAAAGATCTTTGGGAAAAGTTCTTAGAACTCCATAAAAACACCTCAGAGGTAAAACTGACTAGAGAAGATCTGCTGAGAAATCAACTTAGCAACCTTGGAAAAATAATAAGAAACCAAGATATGTTTAGAACTACACTCAATGTATTTCCAAAAACTCATGAGTGGATGTCTATAATAGACTCCTACTTATTTCGAAGAATCTTGAATAAGTAATTTAGAAGAGTTTTTCTCAACTGTGGAATTACACAAATCAAGATGTCCAGGCCTAAATGAAGCAGAAAAAGCCAAATCAGAACATAACTTTGCGATCCAAGAAAAGTAAATCAGACTTGGATACATCGATCGATGAATACGAAGGAGCATACTTCGTAAGAAAAATGAAAAAGTTTTTTAAGGCTAATAGTTTTGAAAAAGGAGAGACATCAAAGCTACTAATAAGGAAGAAGCAAAAGAAGAAGATAAGGTTCTACAACTATGATGAGGATGGACACGAGGACAACTATCCCAAGCTGAAGAACAAGGGAAAAGAGAAGGGCAAAAGACCTAAAGATTCCAAGTATAAGAACCTAAAGGCAACACGGAGTGACACATCTTCCGAAGAGTCAGAAACATAGCAAAGGACTTGCCTTGCTTTCATGGCAATCCATGAAGATGAAGGCTACAACTCATCTAGAGAAAGCAATAGTGTAGGGGAGCCTCTATTGAAGAATCAGACATGGTAAGTGAGGTACAAAAACTTTACTCTAATAAAATGTATGATAGTATTGAAATATTTTCTAGATCTTTATATAGACTTAGGAACAAATATAATGACTTAAAGAAAGAAAATTTTGAATTAGAAAATCCTTTAGAAAATTTTGGTTATAAAAAAGAATTTTAAAAACTCACAGATGAAAATATAAAATTAAGGAAACAGATAGAAATACATAAATTAGTCCTAGAAAATTTCTCTTATTCAAATTTGAATTTATTACCAACAAATTTTTGCCACCAAAGTTTATAATATATGTTGGGGACCTTTCTGGAGTTAGAGGAGGGGGTGAATGACTCCGATTGCTATGCCGTTGTTGATTTGCAGCGGATGTAGACTTGACGAAGAACCGACAATGCTAACACAGTAGATTTACTTAGTATCCACCTCAAGATGAGGTGACTAATCCAAGAATCCATATAACACACCATTCTCCACTAAGAATAAAACTCCTTCTCATATACAAATAGAGGTGGGGAAACTTCTTACAAACTCTTCACAAGTACAACTCGAACCAAGGAAATAAATACAATAATACAAAATAAAAACCTTATTTCTAGATCTTGTGTACACCTCTTGTAAGCTTGGAAGTGCATCAACACTTCAGCTCTAGCTCTCAAGAACCTGGTGGCAATCGGAGAAGAAGTAGAGAAGAGAGGTAAAATACGCCACCGCAGCCTCGTGTTTTTAAACCTGTGTGTAAGTAACGGTCAAATACCAATCGATCAGCTGATCGATTGAGAATCTGGATCAATCAGATAATTGATCCAGAGAGCTTCTGTTCTTTTCATGAAGCACGTGGAATCGATTGACCAATCAATTCTACGCCTTCTGTATCGTCGTGAGAACCTATCCCCAATCTATCACCTGATCGATTGGGGATGCTAGATCATCAGCTGATCGATCCAACATCATACTATTATCTCGCATTTTGCGAGAAACCAGCAGCCAATCGATCAACTGATCGATTGGCTAACCTTGACTTGATCATTCAAGTCAAGCCTAACATCAAGTCAAGCCTAACATCCGGTCAACTTTGACCTGCTAGGACTTGTTACCAAGTGTCTGGTTAACCTTTTGACCCACTTGGACTTACTAAAATACCAGGTGTCCGGTCAACCTTAACCCACTTAGATTTCCACTGCCTGGATTCACTCACCAGGACTTTCCACGTTGTCTGCTTCACTCACTAGGACTTTCACTAGACTTCACTCACCTCTAGATTTCCAACACCTAGCTTTACTCACTAGGATTTTTCATTGCCCGGCTTTACTTACCAGGACTTTCCATTGCCCGACTTTACTCACTGTGACTTTCTACACCAAGTGTCTGGTCAACACTGATCCACTTGGATTTTCCTCCTCTGCCAATATTATCATTGAGCTTGCCCTTGCCTAACCTTTAGTTAGGACTTTCCTAGTTAAGTATCCGGTCAACCTTGACCTACTTGACTTCTGTTCGACAATCTCCTAGATAGACAATTGTACACACAATATCCAACTATTGTCAAACATTGAAACATCAGCTTGAACCAACTCAAGATTAGTTAAACGGGTCAACTTGACCTAGGGACGATTGCTCCAACAATCTTCCTATACTTTGTCAAACATTAAAACTAAGACCCAAGCTCGACCAGTTCAAGCTCAATCAACATGGTCAACTTAACTCAGGGACAATTGCACCAACAATCTCCCCCCTTTTGATGTTTGATAATATGTTTAAGTTAGGTTCATTCTCCCCCTTTGGGTAATCTTCCCTTTGGATAAATGAACACTCCCTAACTTAAACCCTATACATTCTTGCCCTTTGACACACATAAAAAAAAATCACCTAGAGTCTTTATGGTCAAATGTACTCAATGAAAGTCTCATACCTTTCATTGAATCTTAATTCTCATCCTTGAGCATTAAACAATGACAATGAAGATCTCTCATCTTTCATTGTCTCCCAAAATCTCATCCTTGAACTATTTTCAATTCATATTTTCAATGAGGAACTCCCTCTTAAAACATGCTTTAATCTTCTGTCATTGCACCAACAATGACTTGGAGTTTCAAAAATTTAGGAAACCTAAAATTTGAAGTTTTGAGGTTCAAAAATTAAAATTGATACTTAACCTCATCCTAAACTTCAATTTAGTCTTCTTTAACCATTGCTATCTTGTTTTCCTCATGAAAACTACCTTTAATTTCATATAAATGTATTTTATATGGTTGAAATGGTTATTATGACTAAAAATAGTTTTAAAAAACTGAAATTAGGTTTTTCAAGTAAAATCAAACTCCCAATCGATCACCTCATCGATTGGTATGTGTTGATCGATCAACTGATCGATCCCGCGACTTTCTGTTCACGGAGAACACACTTGGATCCATCAACTGATTGATCCAGCTGAGGTTGGATTGTTCAACTGATAGATCCTGTGACTTTTTGTGCTCGTGAAACACGGTTGGATCGATCACTTGATCGATCCAAGTTCTGAATTTCTAAAATTTATTTCAGGTCAATTTCAAAAATTCCTAAATAATTCTACAAAATTTTAAAAATTATGAAAATTCATATAGACATCAATTAACTCATATATCATCATGGAAAAATAGTTTTCCATGAAAATACATCATATTTTCAAAGATTGATATAAAATTGGAAATCATTAAAAACTTCAATGTTTCTTACTAGTTTGTGTCTAACTATGCAATGGTGATTGCTATCAAAAAATAGATTTTACCAAGGTTTTCCAAAATATTTTCAAAATATTTTTCAAAATAAATTTCCAACTATGTTCTCTGGACTCAATGCATATGACTTGTACATTAGCCTTCCCAATGATTGGATAACACATAACTATGTATTTTGTTGATACAAAAACTCATCTAGATGCACAAAATTTACATCTTGAGTTTTGTTCATCTTCGTAACATCTCACTTGTATCTAATGTGCACTAACACATACAAGTCAACTTATGGTGTTTGTGAGATGTAAATATGAGTTTTCCCTAATCTAAGGGTTCATCCATATTTATCTAGGCATTTAAAATTATGATCATCCACCTAGGATGTCATTCGTTGATTAATGTCATTTGTCTTTAATCATAAGAAAATTTAAAGCAATGGATGATGATGAAATGACATAAATAAAAAATGATTAATTTTCAAAAGAAAAATCTATTATCTCTATATGATACATGTATGACATAACATGATATTTTTATTTTTTATAAAAATATTAATGCAAAATGATGTCATGTCATATGAGGGCATAAAATTATGGCAAGGTTCCTTAGCATAAATAATATATGTAGATTACCTATCTAAGTATGTTTAACTAAATACTAAACCTAAATTGATCCTTAGTTGCCCTTATCTTCTCAAGAAAATGTCAAAAATTCCAACTTGACAATTATTTGACTTTTTCTCAGTTGTGCCAATTTAAATTAGTCAAAATTCTATGTTTTGACATATTTTACTCTTTGAATGAGTAAACCACTTAGATGTTGGACTTTCCGAGCCGCAAAAACCGCTTTTGCATTGCGGAAACTCCGAAAGTCCGGCCACCGGATCCGTACAAAAATTAAAAAACAATTCTTGTACATGATAAGAATCCTAAATCTACTTTATCTCTACGTGAAGGAAGACCATTACCTTCGATGCGTGCCCTTCACAAATCCCGCTCGTCCACGGTAATGCCGGATCTCCAAGAGTGTAAGGATAACACTCCTCTAA
>JBAMIE010000098.1:2751302-2762806 GCA_037177295.1 Kaempferia parviflora
CATAAAAATACTCTAAAATTCCAGAAAAATCATAGAATATTTATGAAACTATTTTTGAAAATTTTGGGGCGTTACATATAAAGTGGTAGTAACCAAGCGAAAGGATGTAAGTATACCCTCGCCTGCAGTATAAGTTACTTGGGATGTTATGTTGCATAAAAATTATGGTTTTGTCCCTTTTAAAGTTTAGGCCAAAGCAAAAGTTTAGGGTTAAGGGAAAGTTAATTACCCAACGATGTATGCCAATGCTTTTTATGATCCATGACATGTTATATGATGGTTGTATGAGTTTTATGTTGTAAAAAAAATCTAGGTATGCACCATGGAATGTTTTGGCCAAGTTAGGATGAGAAAGTTAATTACCCAACTATGTATGCCAATGCTTTTCTGTGATCCATGACATGTTATATGATGGTTGTATGAATTTCATGTTGCTAAAAATCTAGGTATACACCCTTTTAAAGTTTCGGCCAAGCTAGGAATCTAGGCTAATTTTCATGATTTATGTTTAGGAGTGGCCCTAACCTTGTTTCTATGATATGTAAATTGTATATGAATGTTGGCATGCTTATATATGTTCTAAGTTATCATGGATGTGTGAGATTCATGTTTGGGCTCAAGGCACGAAGTAGGCCCTATTAGTGAATGCCATGTATGTTTTATGTTATGCATTATACTTATGATGATGATCATGCTTATGATATAAGGCCCATTCGGGCATCCCTTTGTTATGCACGACATATGTATGATGAAATGCCTAAGAGGATGCTTCTCTTATGTTTGGGACCAAGAGCACCCTTTATGATGTGAGATGCTTCCCTTTAAGATTGGGATTAAGAGCATTCCTTATGATGTGAAAAGAAAAGGGATATAAGCTATTTTACTTTCAAGGCTAAGTACCCGACTTCTGAGGTTATCGTTAAACAAATCTCGGTGTCCAATTCTGAGGTCTTGGCCCTGGTAAGATCAAGGTCTTGCTCTAGTAGGTCTGGTGGCTCGGTACTCCAGTCTATTAGGGAACACGCTATATGTGGTACTTTGCCGAGCCCTATGTTGAGATTATGTTCAAGTATCTATATTATATATATGTTTTCAAAAAGCACATCACTGTTGCATGTAGATGCTCCTTATGTTATGCACCTGCTTGAATTGCTATGCTTAGAAATTCATGAATTCTTATGAGGTGATCATTATTTTTCTAAAGATGTTAACTTAACATGTTATGTTGATATGATACGTGATTTTGTGAGTAGGAAAGGATCTTACTAAGCCTATGTGCTTATAGTTTTGTGTTATCCTTATACTGCAGAAAAAGGTATGGGAAACCTGAACTAAAGGGAGCAGCAGGAGGGGCCGAAGTTATGTGTGTGGCAGTGGCATGGTGGAAGAGATCTATTTATCTACATCTGAAATGAACTATGAACTTGATAATGTTTTAGCTTCCGTTGTTTACTTTGTTTATGTTAAGCCTTAGGTTAAATGCTATCTAGATTTTTATGTTGCCTTTAAGTATAACTGTGAATTCAAGATTATGTTGCATTAAGTAAATATGAATGTATACTCACATGTTTAGGGAAAATATTATGTTTTAACAAGTTCTGCTTATCATAAATAGTATGTATGTATGTATGTTCAAGTAACGCCGCCCCGAGCGTAGATAAGAGCGGACGTTATAGTCGACACTGACAACCACGAAGGGATGGACATCTCTGGAGTAGCCTCCATGGCCACTAGGATCGGATGCGACCCCAACAAGAGTGGAGGCCAGTCCCTCTCCCGGTCTCCTCGCGCCAAGCATCATCGATGTTGTGAGCCACACTATCGAGTTGAGCATCGGTATTGTTCCTCTTCCTCTCGCGTCACTACACGGCCCCAATTTGCTTACGCTGTCAATCGTCGCCCCGTCGTATGCTCATCGCCGGTAGTCACTACGACCGCCATCCCGATCGACACAGCCGGCGCCACACACGATCCGCTCGTGATGCCCCACATGGCTGCAACCATAGTGGTCGTAGGGTTTGCTGATCTCCTCCCTCACTCACGGGTGCTTTCACCCTCATCCCTTAGTTGCCGGATTTGAGGTAAATCCCCAAACCTAATCTATGTTTTGAGTACTTGGTTGTTGGGTAGCTGATTTGAGGTGTTGGGCTTGGAGGATAGCAACTGCCTTTTATTGATCTTTGATTTCGGGCGGCCAACAGCATATCAACGCAGGGGAAGCTCCGGATAAGGCTAGTCTGGAGGAAGATCAATAGCCCTGCACTGTCTTCGTGGCTAGATAGAAGGTAATCTTCATTCTTAGCACTTAATTTGATTGGGAGATACTGAATTGTTGAATTGGAGCATGTTAACATTAGAGTTTAATTGAATCCAATTGTGGATTATCTTGATCTAATAAACAAGTGATGATAGTTAAGTTAAAGAGATTAATTGTGGGTAAATGGATTTAATGAAGATTAAACCATTGTTCTGATTAAAAACCAAGTATCACTTATTGATGAAATAGTTGACTAAGGATTAATTAATAAGTCAATTAATTAATTGATTAATTAATAAGTCAATTAATTGATTAATTAATAAGTCAATTAATTGATTAATTAATTAATTAATTAATTAAGATAGGATATACATTGATTATAGATCCTTAGTTTTATCTCGTATCCTGTATTGGTAGGATTTGAGCTAGATGTGATATCACGGACTGGAAGACGTTTGAACAATCTACAGATAAAGGCGGGTACTTCTTTCTTGGCCTCTTTTAGTTATTGATCTTAGTGCATAGTTATTTGATCAGTAGGATTTGATTTACCTTAAATCTATATGCTTTGTTATCCTGCTTGGTACTTTCTGCTTGATCTTAGAGATGGTCTATTTTATATATATACAGTTTCATCTTTAGAAATCTATATTTTATAGAGTATTCACATGTATGGTATAACCTATAGGGGATACCCTATTGATTATTCACATGTTGTATAATATTCACATGTATGGATTATACTATAGGAGATACCATGTTGATTGATTATTATATGTTGGTGGTGTGTATACGTGTATGGTGAACACTATAGGAATTATGCTAATTAACTACCTATACATTGTAGCGAAATGATTTTGGGAGACTCATATGATGGATATCGTGTTGTACCTCATGTGCTAATAGTAAACACTTGTTGGATCTATGCATATATATAGATACATGAAGTTGATGGATCATGTTTTAGGTTATGTTCATGTTACTGGTCGATTATATAAATGATATTCTGTGTGCATGCAAACCTGGATGATCTATTGAGAGTATAATTCGATTATATATATATCGTATTTGTACACGGGTTTGGTGTGTATTGATAGAGGTATTTAAAGTTGATTGAACATATGTTGTTGCATAACCATTTGTGTTATGATTACATCATTTACGATCATGTCGAGCGGTTTGTTATGTTGATCTTGTACTAGATGTACACATATCGATTGTGTTATTATGTTGACCTTGTACTGGATCTAGACAGATTGATTGGGGTTGATGTGTTGATTTGTATCGGATGTATACGTATCGATGGAGTTGTTGTGTTGACCTTGTACTGGATGTACACATATCGATTAGCTTGTTGTGTTAGTCTTATACATGTATACATATCGATTGCATTGTTGTGTTGACTTATACTGGATGTACTTATATCGATTGGGTTATGGTGTTGACCTTGTACTGGATGTACATATATCAATTGGGTTGTTATATTGATGACTACTGTGTTTGTATCATGATTATTCATATCATGTTCATCATCGCACTATGCATGCTGACGACCATTATTCTGTGATGTATGACCTAGTCATCAGTCATATTTTGGTTGCCATTCGGCCACTCAAGGGAGGAGTAGTGGTATGGAGTGGAGCCTATCCTGTCTTGCCCGCTCAGCAATTCTGAGTAGTGGCGGCTGGAAACGCGCAGACAGTGACCCTTTTGTTATATAGCTAGATAGCTACCTTGCATCCTGTCCAATTCGGTCACATTGATATAGTGACGACTGGTGTCGTGAGCAGTCGTCACAATCCTGCCCATCCGATCACATTAATGTAGTGATGGCTGGAGCGGTGTCTAGGAGTGACGCATACATGCATATGCATATGATGCGCAGTGCATCTTTTGGAGATATTTTTGCATACATGTTTAGTAGATAATAGTTATATGTGATTGTGATATGTTACATTTGTTTGATATATGATTGTTGTACATGGTTGCCATGACACATATATGTCACTATCACTACCTGTATATGTGTTGTACTAGTTTGACCAAGTGTTCAGTTGTGGATCCTTAGGAGTTTCGACCATTACCCCATTGTATTGGACATATCCTGGTATGTGTTAAGGTTATGTCATTTATGATTATGCTCTTATTTCCCTACTGAGACTCCATACTTTGAATCTCCATGATTTACATATACTATGCACTGTCTTATCTATTATCCAGTGAGTGACCCGCACTCACCACCCCTTAGTATGTTTTCTATTTTTTTCAGGTATCATGTAGAAGATGCAAAGTTGCATGGAGTATCCTGACTGTCGGTCCCGAATCACATCAGAGACGTATTCTATTCGCTTATGTTTTATTTGCATCTTTGGTTATTTTTACTATCTTGGCATTGTATCTATTTGGCTTGGTCTCCATTAGTAGCTTCATGGCTACTTTTATCATTTCTGGGTTGTTGTATAAAACCTAGCCGGCTAGCACATTTGTCGTGTTTTTATTTTGTGGCTTGCCCGTTATGTCTTCCGCTGTGTTTTTGATCAGTCGTATTGGCTGTTATATAACTGCGTAGTTGTTTATTTTATCACCAATTGTGTGGGCTGCTATATTCAACTACGTGGTTGTGCATTATGTTCCGGTCATGTTGGTTAAGGTTGAGTTGCTTTGATGGCTTTGTATTAATGCTTCATATTGATACTGTTACAGGGGAGGTGCTATCTGATTTTCATCGGACACCCTACCTCTCGAGGCGTCTGATGAGCTACTTGAGTGTTCAGGTTGCTTACTCAACCGGAAAAATCCTAGTTGCGGCTAGACAGGAAGACTTAGTGATCATGGAAGCCAGGTATAAGTCCAAATGGGTCACGGACTTGACACTTAGAGGCAGAAAGTCCAGATAGGCTGAAGACCCGATATCTGGCAGAGGAAGCCCTGGTGAGCCGATCTGGTGCTAAGAAGGAAATTCCAAACAGGTTGAGAGGACCCATTGTTTAGCAGGTAAGGTTGACGTAAACAAATGAAGTGGAGCGAAGGGGAGGTCATGTCCCTGAGAGGGACAACCCTAGGTCGGTGATCCAACTGAAGAAATTGGGAAGGTTCCAAGTTGAGATCAAGACATGTTCTACTGTCTTATATTACTCATGCATACATTATATTGTACTAACTCTGTGGTGCAGGTATGCTATATATTGTGTTAAATCTATTTGTATGTTTCATCATTTTGGAGGAATCGGTCGACCGAACCCAAGAAAGAGACCAGTCGACCGAAACCACTGAGGTAGCATAGTGAACAGACCGCGACGGATCGATCGATTGAACCAGGTTATCAGTCGACTGAACCATCTATGGAAACAACCAGGCAGATTTGATCTCGCAGCTGAAAGGAAATTCAGTGATCGGTTGACCGAACAACAAGTTTAGTCGATCGAACAATAAATACAGTTAATGCGTGAAGATCAGATCGAAGTAAACAAGGAATCATAAGAGGATCAGTTGACTAAACATGGGGTTCAATCGACATAACAATTAATGTATGAAGATTGGATCACGGAGTTAAAGGAAAATAACGAGATCGGTCGACCGATAGGAGGTTCGGTCAACCAATAGAGTTAGTCGACCGAACTATTTTTCAGCTGACTGAACAAGACCTATAAATACACCTCGAGATCATAACTTTGAGATCAAGTTTTTCAGAACAAAAAAATGCTCTACTTCGATCATCTACTAGATGACTGTGCTACGACTTATGCAAGCTTCGGTATCGAAAGCTCTCTGACATGAATACTTCATCATTTATCTTTCACGTCGGTATATCTTGTATAGAACTTGCTTTATTATTGTGCTAAATATCTATAATTGTACTCATATTATGATATATTGGATTGTCCATCGGTGCGGTCAAGGATCGCTGGCCTTGGAGTAGGAGTTGACACAAGCTCCGAACCAATTAAACCGAACACATCTGTGATATCATTTTTTCTGCTGCCACTTTGATAACTGTTTTACGAACAGACTTTACGAGTGATAATTACCCCCCCTTTATCGCTATACCGATCCATCAATTGGTATCAGAGCTATACTGCTCTAAAATAACATAATCA
The DNA here is from genome assembly GCA_037177295.1 of Kaempferia parviflora. Lineage (NCBI taxonomy): Eukaryota > Viridiplantae > Streptophyta > Magnoliopsida > Zingiberales > Zingiberaceae > Kaempferia > Kaempferia parviflora. The sequence goes on from JBAMIE010000098.1 coordinate 2,757,657, forward strand.
TTTTTCGAGCACTTTTCAAAATCTTTTCTTTTTCTTTAAAAAAGGTTTTCTCTTAATCTTAGTTACATTTTAAAAACTTTTCTCTCCCCACGCTACTAATCCAAGACAAGAGTCTTGGAAATTATTTTTGACTATTTTGCAAGGATGTCAAATTCATACCAAGAAGGTACAACACCGTCCGACCCCCATTGTTCAATGGAGAAAATTTCATCTATTGAAAGAAAAGAATGGAGTGTTACCTAAAATCCGACATCAAATTTTGGTTCTCCATATCGAAGGGCTACACACCACCGACTAAAGATGGAAACCCCCTAGAACTAGAGGAGTGGACTCCTCCATAGATAAAGAAGGCCCAAGCTAATTGCAAAGCCATAAACATCATTCAATGAGAGCTTACCATGGAAGAGTTCAACCGAGTTGGTCCTTAAAAAAATGTAAAAGAATTATAGGATCTTCTGGTAAAGTTGTACAAAGGAACCAACGACTCTAAGGTAACGAAGAGAGATCTCTTACTGTATAACTTATTTAACATTAAAATGCTGTCCGAAGAAAGTGCAACCGAACTACATGCTCGGCTCAAAGACATACTCAATGGATTGTACCTCATTGGACATAACTTGGACAACCGTGACATAATAAGGTATGCCATGAACGCCTTCCTAAGAAACACCTTGTGGGTATCAATGGTAGATACATACAAAGTTTCTAGGGATCTTTCAATCATTAACTTAGATGAACTATTTGGTGAATTAGAATTACACGAGCAATCTAACATGAGCCATGCTGAGAAAGGGATTGCTTTGTTTGTAGGACCAAGCAAGGAGCCAAAGTCTCGAACCATGCCTAAACCTGAGAGCGAGTCAAATCCTGACTTGACAAATGAAGAGGAATTGGTAAACATGGTCTGAAGGATGTTCAAGAGGAAAATCAAAAGAAATACAAGGAAGGTGTCGACCAGCTTGAATCCAAACAAGTAGGAGCTAATATGCTACGAGTGCAATAAGAAGGGCAATTTTTGACACGAGTGCCCGAATCGGACCAAGAAGAAGCACAACCCGAACCGAAGAAGGAAGACACTTTAGGCGACTTGGGACAAGTCATCTTCCGAGTCTGACAAGGAAGAACCAACACACTCAAGTAATCTCGTGTTTATGGCATGAAGCAACGAATCTGGATTTGAGTCCTACGACGAGTACGAGTCCAAGTCAAATGCTGAGTTCGAGCAAGACCACAGACCTGAAGGTCCAAATTTGGTAATGATTTCTTCCAAGCCTAAACTACTTAAGATTATTAAATGCTTGTTCAAAAACTTGACCAAATTCGAGGAACAAAACGACTTACTCCATAAGGAAATTAGCCACCTTAAGGAGCAAGTCAACTTGAGTCAGTCAACTAACCAAGCTCAAGTTGCAACCTGAACTCAAGTTGAAAAACTTGAGGAAGAGAACTTCAACCTAAAAGGCCAAGTCGACCGACTCAAGAAAATATTGGAAAAGTTTGACTTGGGATCCAAGTGCCTAAATATGATACTTGGATCACAACGAGCCATGTATAGCAAATCAGTACTCGGATACAAACCATTTGTGACAAACAAATCATACTTGTCACTATTAAGTCAAAACACTAGAACACAAATCCAAGCATGAGTCGCTAAATCATATTTGACTGACCTAACTGAACCTAACCACTATTGGGTCCCTAAGAGTCAGATCAATTACTTGTAAAGACTATTTTCAAGCTATGACTCAGGGGAACTAGTAGGAAAATGGTTCATCCCACTTGATTGACTATGCATGATTAGCTTAGCTTAGGTCTACTTTCTTGCTTAGTTTAGGTTTACTTACCTGCTTAATTTAAAATGGTTAGATAAAAAAGTATATCCAACTCTAATATTATAGCATCCGAATGAGCTATGATGATAGTACGTCAAGGAAACCCTGTCGAATACATGTCTAAGAAGAATCATATGTGTTCGACCTGGTGTACTCCACTTGGTGGATCTAACCGAAGCTACCCCAGTCAAACATGACCTAGTTAAATCAAAACCTAGCATCAAGTTCATTGAGAAGGTAATTTTTGTGAAGTTATCTCAGATGCGGTTACTTTTAATGAGATACATGTGACTCATCACAATCTAAAGACTTACCCTATAAACTTCTTCCTGATTAACCCAAAGCTAAGTTTGAATCTAACATGGGTTCAACAACCTTTTCCAATTCAACCAATCAAATAATTAAACTTCATTAAAATAATTAATAATAAAATAATAAACTTAATAAACTTAATAATTAATAATAAACTTATATATAAATAAATAAATAACTTTTAAATATCTTTAATTAACTAATTCAATGAATAATTAATCAAGCTTAAATCTAATCTAACTTAATGATTAAATATAATACACTTACAATAAACTAATAAACATAAGCATAAAACTCTAATAAATAATTAAACTTAAACATGACTAACCAACAAACTTAAAATTAAACATAATAATAATCATAAATTCAATTAAGAAATAATTGAAAATAAATAATAATAATAATAATAATAATAATAATAATAATAATAAATAATCTAATTTATAAAAAAACTTAATAAATAAAATTATAATTAAGTTAAACAACAAATGAAATTAATTAATAAACTTAATCAAATTAATTAAATTAATAATTAAAAAATAATGATAAAACTATTTAATAAACTTAATCAAATAAATTAAATTAAACAATAAACTTATCTAATAAATAATTAAACTCAATTAAATTAACTAATAATTAAACTTAAACATGACTAATTAACAAACTTAAAAATTAAACTTAATAAACGTAAACAAATTAATTGAACCTAATTAAACTTAACTCTTTAAATTAATTATCTCAAACTTAAAAAACCTAACTTAATTAACTAAAAAAATTTCATTTAAATAAACTTAATCAAAACTAATAATTAAAATCCATACACTTAACTCCATAATAAATAAGAATCTTATAAATAATTAAACTTATTAAACATTAAGTAAACAATTAAACTTAATCAAAACTTAATTGAAATTATAAAGTTGAAAAGTTAATTTAACTTAATTAATACTTAAGCAATCAAATACTTAAATGAAATAATTAAATATTAACTCAATTAACTAAAATTATTTAAATTAAAACTCAACTAAATTAATTGAACAATCAAACAATAAACTTAATTAATAATAAATTTACTCTTAAACTTAATAAACGTAAACTTAATTGAAAATATTTAACTTAATAAAACTTAACTCTAAATAAACTTATTATTTAATACACTAATAACTTAAATAATTAAACTAAATACTAAAATAATAAATCATTCAAGACTTAAACACAAATCAACCATGTCATCTCACACAAATTATAGGCTAACATTGATTGAAAGTTTAAAAATGGTGAGATATTTAAGATCCTTAGAAACTATGCATTTCGCGAATGCTTGGACTCTTAGGAAAATCCTATGTTTAGGGGAGCAAAATTGTTCTTTTCAAAAATTTTCTTTTTCAAATTCAGGTTTTTTAAATCTTATAATTTCAAAATTACTTCTTTAAAAATTGTGAATTTTCAAACTTATACTTTCAAACTTTAAGACCTTATTTTAAAACTACGTACCTTGTTAAAATCATCTGATGATTCTTTTGCAAATTAAGGTTTTCAAATTTATCCTTTTGAAAATTCTAAAATTGCAATTTTTTTTAAAATTATTTTAGTGACTCATCTTTTAAAAAATTCATAATTTTAAAACCTTTTAAACAAGGCAAAATCTCAAGATTTATTTTAAACTTAAACTATTTTTAATGTTTTAATCAGTTCATAACTTATACTTTTGAAAATACAGAATTTCAAATTCATCACTTTTCATACTTATTGATGCAGGAGGGAATCCAAAGTATTTAGATTTGCATCTTTTAGTTTTTTAATTAGTTATCCATTTATTAAGTTTAGTTTATTTTTTTAGTTATATTTAATTTTATCCTAAATTTTAGGAAACTAAGTCTTGTTAGTTATTTTATTCTAAATTTTAGGAAACTAAGTCATATTAGTTTTTTTTTTTTCCGTTTAGATTTTGGAGAGTTTTGAGAGCTATATAAACTCATGCTTGGATGATATTTAAGGACAAGTTATTTTGATATTGAATCAATTAGTTTCGCTTAAGACACATTACGGCTACGTCTCTTTTTCCTTACGCTCTTGATTTCATAATAAGTTTAAGCCTAATTTAGGCTATTCCTATTTTTGTGTTGTTTCTCTCTTGTTTCCTTCTTAATCCCTCTTCAACTTCACGCCCCAGAATAATAATCTATATTCTGTCCGACGTCAGACATCTAAAATAAACTCTGAACCACCTTATTTTTTTCTCCAAGAAAAAACTTAATCTCCTCTTTAATCTCTCTCGAAGAGTTCGCTTATGAAACAGGCTTTGCCCTCGTGTGTGTTGAACTTCTTCTTGGATTCTATGATTGTCACATGAGGTACGGTCGTCTCCGCCGAGGCTACCACCGTGACCAAGAAACACCTTCGTAGCTAGCACTGGAAAAGACACGTGGATTGCTGGCACCATCTTTCTCATTCTCATAGTTTCCCTTATAATCTAGATGGATCATGAGCAGTAGCTGAACGAGTTGGAGATGCAGCAGTCGACCCTCCTCATCGTCCCCACCACCTCGACGCCCCTCTATACCACCGCTAGACCGTCAAAGTAAGAAAAGGAATGAGATAGTTATGGTCTAATCCATGCTTAAATAAGTGGTAATAGTAATTCATGTTTAAGGTAGTGCATTAAATTTGATGAGTTAAAAATACTTCGGTGTTCTTGTCTATTTGAATCTTGGATTTCATTGCAAATAATTTTCATTATTTATTTTATGATTCTCTTAAGGTTGATTGAAAATTATAAATGGTCTCCTAACTGATTTGTTTCAATATTATAATTTTAAGTTGGTCTAACCTTCTTCTTATAACGATTGGTTTGTTAGACTTTTTGTTGTCACTTTGATAAGATATTTTAGTGTCAAAACTTTGGCTTTCTAACTAATTATGTGGACTAGACTGATTTTATTAGTATATGCAAAAGTCACATTAACAATATGTTGATTGTTAAGCTCTAGTTTTTTTTTTTTTTTT
>JBAMIE010000098.1:2762906-2773042 GCA_037177295.1 Kaempferia parviflora
TTAAACATGATCTGTGTGTATGACCCAATAGGTTCTTGTAACGTTGGCAATGCCTCTAAAATCATTTTTGAGACATAAGCATTGAGCGGAATCTAGCAATGCATCATTTCTACCCAACTAACGAAAATGTCAAGATCTGACATAACCTTTCCGTGTCTATTATCATGTATGACTTAGTCCTTCTATCCTTGATATCTAGATTAAACAATGAGGCATAGACCGTATCATCCTCTTACCAATCTTTATGTTTCTTGATCCCTAAGTAGACACACTCAAATAAGCTCAATATCTAATATTAACTAATTTTAGCATGGTCATGCATTTTTGTGTCCTACTTAATCAAGGGGCCCACAGATATCACTTCCATCATATGGAAGTGATAGATCTTATCTTCATCACTCACATCGCTCCACATAGCTCATTCGATACCTAGTGATCGACTTTATAGTCTACCCTATTACGGGTGACGTTTGACGATACTAAAGTACACAACTCCTTATGTTAGGAACCGTATAGTAACTTCAGGTCTAAGACTATTTATACCAATGGTCACTATGAGAACATTTATAACACTCATATAACGATCTATGAAACATTCTCATGGCAAATTATTCAGTACATATTCTCTAATATATACCTATATATCAACCTGATATTTCATATCCATGACATGTGAGATTAAGTCATCCATTGACCAACATGTTAGTCTCAACACATTAATATTGTCCATATATATTAATGCTTGATTAGGAATAGTTAAGAGTAATGTGCTTTACAACCTCTCACTATTAATTCAACCAATTGATGTGTTGTACACTAGAACATACTACCCTAGGACATTATTATACTTATTCATTTGATACATATCTGAAGTAAGTATAATGACCATAACTTTATTTTTATTAATGAAATATGATAAGATATGTCCCTTATCAATCATCTCATGATTGACTCGTAGACTTACACTAACAATCTCCTTATGTCACTAGTGTTAATCACTGAAATATCTAATACCAGTGACCTAGTGTGGCCATCATACTTCCCTTGTGTCAAAGCCTTGGTCAAAGAATCCGCAATGTTAGTATCGGTCAGTACTCTAAAATACAAAACTAACTTGGTAAGCGTATTAAGATGCTTCGATCATATCGAGGTAGGGAATACATAAGCTAAGAGTTTCATGACTATCTCGTTGAGTCTGGGATTATATCTCAACTCACTCTACTTGGAGTACCACAGTGGAATGGTGTGTTAGAGAGGAAAAAATCATACCTTATTAGATATGGTACAGTCAATGATGAGTCATACAGATCTTTTTACTTCATTCTTGAGACATGCTCTAGAGACGGATACTAATATTGCAGATCATTTGACCAAGGCTTTAGCACAAGGGAAGTATGATGGTTACACTAGGTCACTGGTATTAGATATTTCAACGATTAACACTAGTGACATAAGGAGATTGTTAGTGTAAGCCCTATGAGCCAATAATGAGATGATTGATAAGAGACATATCATATCATGTTTCATTATTAAAAGGCAAAGTTATAGTTATTATTCTTACTTCAGATCTGTGCTAGATGAATAAGTATAATAATATTCTAGGCTAGTAGCTAGGTTCTAGTCTACAACTCATCAATTGGTTGAATTGATAGTGAGAGGTTGTAGAGGACACTACTCTTAACTATTTCTAGTCCAGTATTAATATGTATGGCTAATATTAATGCGTTGAGAATAGCATGTAGGTCAACAGATAACTTAATCTCACAAGTCATAGATATGAGATATCAGGTTGACACATGAGTGAGTATATATTGGAGAATATGTACTGAATGACCCTCCATGAGAATGTTTCATAGATCATTATATGAGTATCATAAATGTTCTCATAGTGACTATTGGTATAAATAGTCCTTAGACCTGAAGTTACTACGGTTCCTAACATAAGGAGTTGTATATTTCGATATCGTCAAACGTCACTCGTAACAGGGTAGACTATAAAGTCGATCACTGGATATGCAATGAGTTATGCAAAGGGATGTGAGTGATATAGATAGATCTATCCCTTCCATATGATGGAATTGATATCTGTGGGCCCCTTGATTAAGTAGGACACAAAAATGCATGGTCATGTTAAAATTAGTCAATATTAGATATTGAGTTTATTTGATTGAGTGTGTCTACTTAGGAATCAAGAAACACAAAGATTGATAAAAGGATGACATGGTCTATGTCTCATTGATCAATCTAGATATCAAAGATAAAAAGACCAAGTCATATAAGATAATAGACACGGAAAGGTTATGTCGGATCTTGACATTCTCGTCACTTGGGTAGCAATGATGCATTGTTAGACGTCGCTCATTGCTTATGTCTCTAAAATAGTTTTAGAGATATTGCTAACGTTACGAGAACCTATTGGGTCACACACAAAGAACATGTTGATTTGGAGATGAATTTATTTTAGTTTGACTAATACTATGAACCTTAAGATTAATGGGTTAATCTAAAGTGTTGGTATCATCTTTGTAATAATTGCCACTAGTGCTAGTGGAAGATTGTTAGTATTAGCCCTAAGAGCCAATTATAAGATGATTTGGCTTGGTAGGTTCATACGATGAACTATTGGGCTAATGCGTTGAGTCTAATTTGGATTAGACCATTTTGAGTTAGACTCAAGTTAGACACATTGAATTAGACTCAAGTTAGGCCCATTGGATTAGACTCAAGCTAGTCTCATTGAGTTAGACTCAAATTTAAGAAGGAATAATGATGATTAATTGGGAATTAATTATACATTTAAGAGGGGAAGATGAAAAGTCAAAAACCTTTCATATTCATGGGATGAATATAAAAGGCCTTTACTTGCATTTTCATTGATGATCTTTTGTTGCTTGGCTTCTTCTTCCTCCTCTTCATATTCTTGACCGAAACTTACTTGTGGCTAGTACCACAACTTTGGTTCTTTTCCAAATCCTTGTTCATGTGGATACCGTAGAGGTGCGAACACTAGATCGCGCTGAGTTCTGCATCTAAAGGCAAGTTGTTGTCGGGATTGCGAAGGGCACATAACAAAAGTAAACTCCCTTTTAACAACACTTAGTATATATTTTTCCTTCGCATGGATCTTCTAGAAAGGATCTAGTAAGTTTTTTCGCTGCACTTTCTGCGTGTTTAGCGCTCTAGATCCTTACATTTTCTAGCTTGATTCATTCTATTTATCTTGTACATGATTGGCCACAATGTATATGATATGATATTAACGATGATCTTATTTAGAAAGAAATTGTTTTCAGACTTATATGTACTCTGTTTGCTTCATAACTTCTTACATATTGCTTGCTTTTTTTACATTCTTAGTTGTTTATCTACTTTAGTTGTTTCCATTAATGCTTGTTAATGATTAACTTAGAGTAGCCCTCTTGAAAGAACATGCACCACTATAAGAATTGTGAAAAACTAAAATGCATAATTAGCTATATTAAACTAATAAAATAATGAATGAATTACTTATATATGGTATAGAGATTTGGCTTCATGCTTTGAAAGTAGTTACAAGACTACTTATTCTAAATTAACTAAAACAATGAGTGCATCACATGTACCATATATAGAGCTTTGTTTGTTTGCTTTAAAGGAGTTACATGGCTAATTATGTTGAATTAAGAAAACAACATACTATCGAGCTTTTTCCCCGCGTTTTAAAGGAGCTACATGACTAATTATGTTAATCTAAAAAAATGAAAGAATTATTTATGCTATAAAACTTCGATGCAACAATTTGAAGGAGTTATCTGACTACTTACATTGAATTAAGAAAACAAATGCATTATTTATATAATAGAGCATTGATGACGCTCTAAAATAGGGTGCATGCTTAAAAATGACTCGAGTTCTTTCGCGTGTTTGTAGGCCTTGATCATTTTACATGAGATGCATTCCTCGTTGGGTGGGTGGATTGTGGGTTGTTCATTCTTTCTTTTGTGTGGTGCATTTTGGGTGTTCACCATTTATATATTTATATGATGCATTTCATATTGAGTAGATTGTGGGGCGTTTGCCCTATACACACAACCAACACAAGGTCTCTTTTAGCTGGTATAGTTGAGAATTAACTGAGATAAAAAGTTTCTCTTCCCATTACTCTTTTAATTCCTTGGAACAATGAAACATCGTAATATCAAGAGAGGAGAAGAAGGGAACAACCAACTAAAACATCACCAACAAAAATGAGTAACGTTAAATTAGAGAAATCAAGTTGTACGTATCTTGTATTTGTGTTTGTTCTAATCTCAATTATGTTAGACTAATCTCAAATTTTAGAACGCCTTAAGGCTTAAGGCTTGTCAATGAGTACAAATGAATTTGAAATCCAAACTCCAATATGCTAAGATTTGTTTCATAAGACCAAATCGACTGATGAATTTGGCACTACTCAGCTAGTGGCGATCCCTTTGCACCTCAGTGCTACTTTACCATTTGCAGGTTTTGGTGTCTGCAAGATTTACTCCCTGTTTGCTAATTTACTCCCTGCCAAGTGTCGTTGTCATTTAGTGACTCACCGCAGCCTTTTGCTCAAGAGAGCCATTGTCACTAGACTGACAATCGTTGGTACTTTTGGCATGCCTGATGAGTACGTAGGATCAATTAACTGATGCTTGAGAAATTTTTTTAGGTGAAACACAATTTTTATTGCTCCAACTTGCTATTTTTTCTACTATATATAATTTTATTGTGATCTACTTATCACTCGCTACAGCTGGTCTCTGTCATTTTTAAATGAATTTTATTCTAGGAAAAATGACCTCAACTGCTCCCTGTTGTTTCAGAATTATGTGCCCTTCTGCAGTTTCTAGTATTCTGAATGGTTCTTATGGAGTTCTAAAATTCTCTATATGATATTTGGCTTTTTTGTAAGTTAGTGACCAACTTATTTGTTCGCAGAAATCTTTAAATATTTGCTATTAATTTGTTAGAATTTCCTTTTAGCAAAATCAGAACCTCTTACGATCCTGATAATTAATTTCCCTGAATAGTGAGTTTTTAGATGGTTATGTTGCCTGGTTGGGTGTGTGCAATATACAAAGCAATTGCCATCTTCTTGATTAGAGAAGGGGACTATGATACTGAAAGTTAGAGTCATTGAATCAGAATTGGAGGGCTATTTATCAGCAGGCAATGAGCATTTGGCATGTGAGCATAGGTTTACCTTTTTCGCATATACCTCTCCCACGTCTTGATCATTTGCACTTATGGCTAGTAGTCATCCGTGATTTACCTCCTCCGTGTTGGCCTGGGATGGATTGATGGGGGAGCTGGGGGCGAACGTATTCGCCTTTTGCCACGTAGGTTTACCTTTTTCAGCATTATATGTATATGCCCAAGTTTTTATTCCCTACTCTTCTTTGTTAGTGTTTGTCTGTGTCATTAGTCAGCATTCTGTTTTGAAACTTCAAATTGTGCATGTATCAGAATGGTTTCTTTTTTCCTCATATGGTTTAATTTTTGGTGTTGCTTTATATAGGGCTATTGCCTTTTCCTCATGAAATTGCAATGGAGGTACAAGAACGTGGCCGGGACACGTTCGTGCATGGTATACTCGATCTTTTAAGCATTCATTCTACTAACAATCTAACCTTAGTCATTATACAACTTTTGTTTTAACTAAAAAATATTAAGACATTCACCTTTCTTTCTAGAAACTTCGGCTTCCATATCACCTTACGAATTAGCGCATGGTACGTACTGATCAGTAGATATCAGGGTCATGGTCTGATTGGTTGGAGTTAGAAAGTAAAAGAGCGCTTCTTCCCCTTCATCTTTTGGCTCTTTCACCTTCCTTCATTAATAATCATTTTCCTCTTATAAAAGGGTGTCCAAGCTAATCGGTGAAGGATGATCAGTTTATTAAAGAGGTGAACGAGAGAAGAGAGCATCAAAAGCAACGTAAGAGATTTAGGTCTTCGAACTTTGGAAGAGCTTTTCAATTCTTTCGTGATCATTCTTTCCCAGGGACGGAGCCAAGATTTAAATTTACCTAGGGCGGAGCCAAGATTTAAACTTACCTGGAGCTGATCATCAGCGACGGTGGTCGCAGCTAAGTCGTGAGGATAGGACAAAGTAGACATCATTTGCGACAGAGAGAGAAACGACGATAAAAGTATCGATGGGGAGACTAGTGGACGTGATGCGGTGATGGTCAGGAAGGAAGGTAGCGATGCCGGAATTGGGGGCAGTGCCTTCAACGATAGTTGCGCAGATATTGCACGGTAATAGAGAGAAGAGATATCACAGTTACGCTCGTCGTCGGACGCCTGCGAGAAGGGATAAGAAAGGAGGCGGCGCCGACTGCTTGTGCAACAAATAAAACAATCTGTATGGCGAGGTGAAGCCGCGTTAGGAGGTGAAGGAACTATGGAATAAGGGAAATTTTTTATTTAATTATAATTTTTAACAAATAACCATGTAATAAGGAAAAATAATGGTTGAAATAAAATTAAAGTAGACAATAAGGACTGAAATAAAATTACGATAGGGCTAGAATAAAATTTTACTTATAATTTTTTAAAAATTGCTGGGGCTGGAGCCCACCCTAGCCCAAGTGTGGCTCCGCCCCAGATTCTTCCAACGGCAAGATCTTCACCGGTTTCTTCTCCAACGACCACTCACCCATTTCTTCTCCAAAGAGTACTGTAAGTCTTTTTATTTTGTACGAATTTTCTTACTGTCAACATTGGTATCAGAGTAAGTAGTGCTCGGCAGAGGAGAAATCCCTCCGCCGATCACATCGCGGCAGAGGCTGCATAGTTGCGCCATTTTTTCTCCATCGTTGGGACTCATGCAGGCGCCAACGACTACATAAGATGGTTGGTGACCAGTGTCCATGGCTAGTGAGCACCGACGACCACGATGGAAGGCCGACAAACGGCCTGCCATCGTGTTCATCATGGTAGAAAAAGCCCAGCGTGAACATAAAAAATGACAAAGTATAATGAATGAGAAAAAGTTTGATTTTATTAAACAAAATGTACATGAGATTTAATCAATTAAACTTTTTAATTTTAATCGATTAAACTTTTAAGTTTAATCGATTACACAGAGGTCTGATTTTTGTAATGAATTGGTTTGGTTCAATTGGTTTGAATCAGTCTGGTCCAATCAAACCTAGGTCTGGTCAAACTATTTGTTAGTTTAACCAGATCAGTTTGGTACAATCGGACCCTGGTCTAGTTCAAACTATTAGTTAGTTTAACCAGATTAGTTTGGTCCAAATTAGAACCGATCTGATTCGAATCAATTAGATTAATCAGACCGGATGGAATCATATTGGTTAGGTTTAATTAAATGGGCTGGATTTATTCTAATTGGCCAGATTTGATCAAATTGGGCCAGCTTATCTAATGGACCAGAATTGATCAAATGAGCCTTGGTTTGATCAATAAGTCTGAGTTAGAATTAAATGAGCTTTAGGTTAAACAATAACAACTGGACATCCCAATTAGATCAGTTCTAATAAGCACAAGGAACTAAACTAATACTTGAGATTCAGTTTCCCAATCGCCTGATCCAGTGTGTTGGTCAACTAGAGCTCTTCAAATAATTAAAGAATTTTTTTTCTTATTTGCTTATGGATTCTGTATATTTTTCTATGCATATGTGTGAATTAAATTAAATTAGTTTTGTTACTAATTTGTTAGTTTTGTACTGACATTGTTATTTTCAATTCCAGATGTCGGTGATGATATATATGATGATCTGTCGCGATGTGCAATGGAATGAGTTGAGGGAGGAGATTGAGTATGACCCAGTTTACGAACTTAGAGGATATATTGGATGGCTTGATCGATTGATCTCGAAGCTCAAGCAGGAAGAGTTTCCAATCCTAGATAATTACAAGATCTCGGCTTTGATTCAATCATTGTTAGGGCATCCCAAGGTTGTAACACTCAATATATGAGGGCACTTTGAAGGATGTATCTCATATGCAAAATTATGTGTGGAACTACTTCGCCATGAGTATCTAGAAGATGATCTTGAAGTGTTTGAGAAGGATCCAGAAGATGATCCTGAAGAGTTTGAGGAAGATTCAGAAGATGATTCTGAAGATTTTGAGAAGGAACCAAAAGACGATCCTGAAGAATCTGAGGAGGATCCAGAAAAAGATTTGACTGTGGATCAAATGAAGAATCCTGAAGCTGATTTACTTGAGATTGTCCTAATCGAGTTCAGTATGAACCGGATAGTATTAACCACTACTCTAGTGTTTTTCCTAATGGGAGTGACATTAGTTTATCTAGTTTATTAAAATTATGTAGTTGTTATTGTCGTTGTGTACAAACAATATTAGCCCATTAAATTTAATAAAATTATATAGTAGAAACTATTGTTATGTACGAACAATACTATTTTATAAAAAGTTATGTTATGTATTAACAAACTTGAAAATGATTAGTTCATTTAATGATTTGTTCAATTAATGATTAGTTCATTTGATGGGATGTGTGTAATAGAATTGCTCAATGCTGGTTAGATCAGATCATACAAATGATGAGTGGAAATGTAGTTATCACATAATTTTGTAAACTAATTCAAATTAACATTGAGCCAATAATAAATTATATACATATGAAATACACTGAATTACTGAATAATATGTTTATCTATATTATATCATGACTACTAAGAATATCATAGCTGAACTCAATAAGGAAGAGAAACTATATGGGGATAACTATAAAATATGACACCTCAAGATATAATATATTCTTGAGGAACAAAAAGTTCTAAAAGTCATAAATCAGTTTATAGAAGAACCTATTGATGGTTCTATAACACAACATAGACGTGATCTTGATGCATATAAGACATAGAAGAAAAATGACTCCACTTCTAAGGGAATATTGATTAGTTCAATGGTAAACAACCTAGTATTTGAATATGAGCTATTACCATCATCTCATCTCATGCGGTCTAGGTTGCCCTAAGAGAAAGGTATGGTGGAGTTAGCTTAACCAAACTTTATTAGCTGACAATTAAGTTTGATAATTGTAAAAAATGTTTGAATGTAACGATGGCCCAACATTTGAGGGAAATGACAAAATAATTCAGGATTTAAAGGTTGCTAGCCATGAGTTTAACTCATGAACAATATATTCAGGTAGTAATATGTTCCCTTCTTGATACTTGGGAAACGATGAAACAGAACCTTACACACAGTGAAAGTATCAAGACTTTCATTAATGTCTCACACCATGTTGAAATTGAGGCAGAGAGAATTAAATCCATAAGGATTTATGGATAAGCTTTTGTAGCTGAAGGTTCTGTTGAAGCATCTGTTGGTCCCCAAGTTAGTTTTGATATGATCAACCCAAGTTAGGTTAGGTCCTGTGTGTTTCTAACCTTGTGTCTAAGTGTGCAGAATCTTAGGAATACAAGAAGTAAAGACACAGCGGACGAGAAGGATGGCACGAAAGGGAGTCACGAGATCGATACATCTGAGGGACGCGGAGCTGCGGAAGAGTACACCGGCGAACAAGAAGGACGTGCACGACACTCGGAGGGACGAGAAACTGCGAGAAAGTTTGCTTGAGAAAGGACGGAAGTTAGGTTCGGGTGAGCCCTATTCTGGATGTCCAAAATCATCCAAAAGACCCTGAGAGAAGTTGGACAGAGCTGAACCAATCAACACGAGGTTGACTGGTATGGGGCACCGGACCCTTCCGGGGCCCGGACAGGCGCCGTGTTGGGCGGCCTGCTATCAGGACGCCTGGAATTGGATAAAAGACTATCTCCACCCCATTGACGAGTCGTTCACATGGGGATAAACTTTAACCACCTAGAGGCGCCCAGGATAGCTCGAAGATGAACTTTGCCAGAGCTATAAATAGAGCTCTGATTTTCCTGTTTTCTACATTTCAAACACTATAATCTTATTTGTAATTGAGCTTTCAAGTTTTCGATCTTCAACGACTTGTACGAGGCTTCTCCGCCTCCGATAGAAGGAGATTTCGTTTAAAGCTGCAACTGTCTTGGAGTAGCGATTCTCTGATCGTGATCCAAGTAAACATCTGCGTCTCGTACTATTATTTAATTTCTACTTTATTGTTCTTTAATTGTGTTTGGTTAAGTTTAATTGTGCA
>JBAMIE010000098.1:2913980-2929436 GCA_037177295.1 Kaempferia parviflora
CACACTTGGACTTTTCTCCTGTTGTACTAATCTCCTGCACACTCAATCATGCATATTAGATACAACAATAAACCTAATTTAAACCTTTGCCCAAATATCAAAACCCTAGGATACCTAGATTGCTCCAACATTCTACTCGGTCTCCTAGACTACGTCTTCATGTCAGCTTCACTATCCAAGACTTCGTGCTCGATTTCACTTACCAAGGCTTCGTGATCGGCTTCACTCGCCATGACTTCGTGCTCGGCTTCACTCGCCAAGGCTTCGTTGCTTGATCCTCGACCAGGACGTCGTGCTTAACCTTGCAGGTCAAGATTTCGTGCCTAAATTATTTAGAACTTTCCACCACCTAGGGTTATCACCCCTAGGACCTAAGGTTACCTCCCCTTAGGGTTTTCTACCTGCCTAAGAATACTAAGGACTTTCCTGCACACTTTTTTTTAGCTTGTTAAATCAACAATAAACCTTAATTTTGAACCATTTACTATTATCAAAACTTAAGTTTAATTATTGATGCAACCTGCACCAACACATTCTTTGTCTGTTTTCATTCTTTATCGTTCCCTATCAATAAAAACAAAGAAGGTGCAGATCTTCGAACAAAACAAGTAGTCATGCTGATAAAATGATGGAATGGAATCAGATAGCATAAATCAAAACAAAAAATGCAAACAAATGTGCTTCAATAAAGGTCTAAATGCATATATAAACTACACACATAAAGGAGAAGAGAAGCAATTACAAAACCTAACAATTATGTTAAATTGAATTGAATTAATCAATTATTTTTTTCTCTCCTCTTTATATCAATATATAGATATCCTAATGGGTTAGAGGAGCAAGTTCAATATCTGTTACCGCAAATGTAAAGTCCAAGCCAATAGACTTAAGTATAGTTCAAGACCTAACCAAGTTGGTTCAAAACCAAACCACTTGGTTCAATAACCAAATATCTTTTAATTGAAACCAAACCAATTAAGTTTATAATTAAACCAAAATGGGTCCACCTAGTCTTCAAAAGATATAACTCATCCGGGCTTCCATTACAATAAAATATCTTTCATATTTGTCCTTCATCTGGTCCCAACCAAACTCAGTTTCTCTCAATTTAAGAATCCAATTCTCAAACTTATTTTAAACCTTTTGGATAGACTTGTAGTGCATGTGACCCAATAGCTTCCTGGTTATGTTGGTCATCTATAATGAACCATTAATTATGTATCGATCATTAGTGATACCTAGTAGTATATCATTACCCCCAATTAACAGAAAAATTAAATGATTGATTCTAGAACCACTTATGGACCTTTCAATAGCTATAGTGAGTCATGTCTCATTCCTTTCACTCATCTTATACCTACTTGGTTCAGGACATGGTGTATATATCTGCCCCCACTAGGTTGACTACGTCACACCTAGCTTAAATAATACTTCAGCATCCTACAAATTCAAATTACTCGTACATATGTCCAAGAGTACAATACTCTTAATATGTTATGCTTTGGTCAAAGACTTTGAGTAACAATCCTGGCAAGTAACCATAGGGAACTTTGACTTATACCCAATCATCCCAAGATCATACCTCCAAGGAGTTGCTTACTTAAGATGTTAAGGTATAAGTCTCTATGACCAAGATGACTTGAATACCTCAAGTCATATGAAACTCGCATTTAACTGCAGTAAGAGCTTCATTGACATATTTATATATGTATAGAACCATATGAAGTCTTATAGCAGGTCATTGCAATGAACTATTTACCATAACTAGCATCCGCATTTAACCCTCGGCGTCTCAATGTCTCTATCCAGTGAATAACAACTGCTTGGTAAGACTAAGGAGTATAACCCGTGCTAGTCTTACAGAATCAATAATGTTCGAATACATCAATTCATTGACTGGCAAAGATTTCAATGCAACAATAATTACACATATAGAAATGCTCGATAGTTGTGATCCAATCACAAGTCCTCTCATGCTATGAATCGTATTACGAGCATTTAGTAAGTAAGTTTAAAATCCAATCACATATATTAAATATGTACACTTAAATAGTGAAATTTATTTATCCAATAAATAGTAAAGAATAAGGCGATTACCTTAAGAAATCTCTCAGATATAACAGTGCTAACTCTGATTGATTCAGTTACTATCTACTCATTTTTTTTAAAAAAAAAATCTTAACTCTATTCACCCCCTCTAGCGTCAAGTTCGATTCTACAGCAGGCGGGTTGTGTTGTACCCTTCCTAGACATATCTCAAAATAAATTTGTTCAAGCTGTATTATGGCTTAGGATAAGATATGAGTTTGGTTTGAGTTTGATATGTTTTTAATTAGGGTTTGTATTTAGGTTTGGACTAGGCTCAAATTATTAATCAATTAATCTAATTCATATATAATTGTGGGTGGTCATCATTGAAAGAGATGATTCACAGAGAGATCGCAAAAAACTGGTTTTGAGAGATTTAATTCTTGAATTCTCTTTGTAATCTTGGTTTTAATATAGTAACAATTTCTAACGGTGGCAAGTGGGCGTAGCTCTCAGATTGAGTGTGAACTACTATAGATCTTATGGGTTCTCTGTGTTTATTCTTAGTCAATTTTTTATCTCTTTCGGCAATTAGGATTGGTGCATTAATCCTAACACTTCACAAAAGCTACTATTAGTGGCAAAAGGCGAATCGTTCGCCCCTAGCGTCTCCATCAATCCGTCCCAGGGCCAATACGAAGGAGGTAAATTATGGTGCTACTAGACCAGACAGTAACTAGTGCATAAAGGAGGGCAGACACATGGCTTCATTCACAAAAGCTACTATGAAGAAGGCCCTTGCTGCCAAGCTTGATTGAATCTTCATCATTATAACTTTAATTGATAGCAATGGAGATTGAAATCAGTCAAATGATAATTGAGGGGCTTTTTGTTGCCATATTATAGCAGATGCTTGTATAGGAATTGTGTGTGAGGAACATTCTGACTCATTTGTATATGAAGGCGATTTCAAAGATGCAATGATACAAGACTAAAGTAGTCTTCTTTTTTTTTTTCATTTGAAGACTAGGAGTGAATAATACATATACATTACAATTGTACACTGACATCAGGAGATGAAGAACCTATTTAAAATTTACAATGTAGAAGGCCTTTGAATAAAGTACAATGCACATCCAGATCGCTACAATCTCATCTCCTTTGGCAGACTGATGTCTAAGAAATAAAGGCTGAAAAATCAAGTACCTTGTGAGTTATAATAAATATAAGTAGAAAACCGGAGAAGATGCAATAGATAAATCACATAAATCATACATCACAATGTTCAAGTTTATTGATCTGCTGGGACCAAAACCAATGTATATACTAGATATGGATACGATTTGAGTTTAGTTGACTAAGAGTTGTGATGCTGCCGATGGTTAAATAGTCATGGTTCGTAGACACATTGAGAGAGATGTGGGAAACTTTTGTTGGGTCAGCCCGGTCACCTCATGATTAGTCAGCTCGAAGGTTTGGATATCTGGTGTCAACTAAAAAAGCCTAGCGAATGATAAGCAAAGATACTAAGTGTGGAGGTTGTTATCTGCATGTAGGTGCTTAGTGTATCATTCAAGGGGCCCATTATGGTTTGACCTCCTTCGAGCATGTGTAGAAATGAGATGTTTAGTTCTAGAGTGAACCGATAAACCATTTGGATGAGCAATAACCTTCCAGACATGAAAGCCATGCCGAGGAACAATGACTGAACAGCCTGTTTATGTCCTGCATTGTCAAATGCTGTTGGCAGCATCTCGTGCAGCGTGAGGAAGGCCATTACTCCACCCACTATTAGTTCAAAGAAAATACAAGAATTAGAAAATTTAGCAATGGTATGTATCTTTTGTTGACAACTTTTGTGGATAAAGAATCGGTAACTAACCTGATCCCAGTAACCCTTCAAGAATTTCAGGATTTAAACGTCTTGGGAAAATGTAAGCTGCATTAATCAAGCCATATCAGAAGGTAAACATATAATGATGAACAAATTTTGTGAATGCACAACTGGGTGCACCAACAAATTTGAGCATATCTTAATTCTGAAGACAATCGACAGCTTGGATAGATCAACACATTTTAAATCTAAGTAAAATGAAAGAATCCAACTGCTTGAAAAAGAATGCTCCGCAACCTTGTAAAATTCGACATCATTTTAACAGAGTGAAGAAGTGACTTTTGTTGCGTAGAATACAGAGAATAATTTCTATCTAGTAGGCAATAATGGCATTTGATTCCATAAGAGGAAATCAATCAAATAAATGTAAAGATAAGATATGTTAGTTTTTTTTTTTTTTACAGCTCATTGTCTTTTGTTACTGAATGATTTTTAGTTCTGCACGTCAAAAAAAGATTTTTGGAATCGGCTCCTACCGAGCTGAATAAGTAGTGTAGTAATAGTTCACAAGAATAGATAAACATACGTTACAAGGCCAACCTCATCCACAATATTTTCTTGTTAAAAATTAAATTAACCAAAATCTCTGAATTTTGGTTATTGTCATGAGTTAGTTAGGTATTGTTTCATGATTTGTTATAAAACAACTCAGGTGATGCATATTAACTTCCCTAAATCACTCACTTTACATCAATCTATCGCTAGATATCCTTAATTTATTGGTCATTTAGGTAAAAAAAAATTTTAGTATCACTTAAAAGTTTTATCAAGAATTTCAAAAAGTTCGAAGAGAATTCGTAAGTGAATAAACCGATGCTCTAGTATTAATAGAACATGGCTAACTAATCAGACACATGCATGTATGCAGTTGGATAAATTCCTGTCAACACTTCTCAGACATATGTTGCATCAAAAGACAATTGAGGAAATTTGTTGCCTGATAGCTAACTATTCTTTCAAAGTGAATAGAAAGTTAAGTCCAAATCTAGAAAAACTAAAACGAATATAGGAAGTTGTAAATATGTCACAAAATCCTTGACAATCAAAAATATTAGGATATGCACATACCCACAAGTATCACTCCTAGGGGTTCAGCAAAACCAGAAAGTGCTGCCAATTTGAAAGCTTGCCATTTGCTAGTTCATGTGGATACCATGCACATCAAATTAGACAAGGAATTAGTCTCTTCTTGCTAAAGAAAATAGAAATAGTATACGCACTATTTTTGTTTGCAATAACTTTAGTTAATTTATAAAAAAGCAAGTGTCAAAATCTATACCACCAGAAAAATACCTTTCAGTAGCATAATAGATAGGAAGAGCAACTGCAATACCCTATAATAGAAATAATAATAATGTGTTCATTGAAGGTGAACTCTCAACTTCAACTGATATTTTTACAAAATCAAAATTGACCAAATTGCATCATGAGGTAGTTAATCAGAAAACACTCATGATATTCAACTAGATATTAAAAGTCGATGTGGATGTATATCATGCTCTAAAATGTAGCATCAAAAATATAAAAAAGACAACATGGTTCAGGGAGTAAGATCCATATGTATATATATTTCAACAATAATAATAATGTGTTCTTCTAATCTGAAAACTTGTTCCTGGGGAAAATTTGCAATATGAAATAAGAATCTAAACCTTTTTTCATCAGTCAAAATCCACCTGAGGATCATGTTGGTCAATTTCTTAAATTGTTGTGTGTAAAGAAATTGCTCTTTGTTGGTCAGTACTCGTTATATAGCATAACTTCAGCATAGACCTTTGGTCAGTGCAGTTTTTGTAACTGGGAATTGTGCACACTGCAACTCTTTGTCCAATCCTTTTGACAAATTTTGAAAAATTAAAATATGGGTACATATTCCGACGACCACAATTCAAAATCATAAATGTCATAGATATCTAAATCTAGGTTCATGGTAGGTTAGGGTATCTTTGCAATTGCATCTGGATTAGAACGAATAACTTGGTTCAGGTCCTACTAAAGTTACCTTATAGGCTTGATCAAACAAGGTAGATCTATGTTCAACTAAAACCATACAATTATTAACAAGAAGTAGAAATAGAAAGATCAAGTTTCTGGCATACTATGAGTGAGAAAGGTATTGATTGGATGCTTATTCAAAAAGAAAGTTAAGCTAAGAAGAAATATGATTGACCAAAGTATAATCTTATATTATACCTCAGGAATGTTGTGAAGAGCAATAGCCAGAACCAAGTTAATGGCAATTCGAAGTCCCTGTAAGAGTTGCAATGAAGTAAAATAATCAACGGCGAAAAGGGCAAAGAAAGAGAATGGTCAATCAAATACATATTACAAGGGTAAATTTTCCTAAATTCTTAGTTGAAGGTGGAATAAATTTTGTTTACGATGAACATTCTTTTAACACTGAAAAAAGAAATATAGATTAAAATCACATTTCATCACCAAAAACAATGGTAGAGCTACTTTCAATTATTTTAAGCAGTTGGACTATATATATATATATATATATATATATATATATATTTGATATTCTGTACACCTTACCTTATACATCCCTTGCATATCCAAAAAAAAATTATTTAAAAATTTTTTATATACTTAATACTATAACTCAACTCTTAAATCCTAATGGAAAAAAACTATACGCTAAACATACCTTCATCTAACATAAGTTCTCATAAGTATTATAATAGATTCCAGTAATAAAAAGAAAACGAATTCTAGAATAGCTACAGTTTTCTAATGATGAATTTATACCTTCGTTGATCCGACAAAAAGGGCCATTCCTTCGGGAAAGTTTTGCACAGTAATGCCTGCAACTGAAAATGACTTGCAATTAGATGAAGTAAAAAATTTTGGATTTATCATTCACGGAATCAGTGTATTATTAAAAGCATCGTTAGAAAATATCAATCAAGTCCAAGGCATTAAAATACGCCAGTCATGAAAAAAAAAGTTAGTGGGAATTCTTAAATAATAGTTTTTCTTAGTTGGTACTAGGTATTCAGTTTACGTCTATTAATTTTTATGTGACCAATCCGGTTTGATATTACAGAAGTTTTCTATTAATCACCAAGGTAAATCAGAAATGGCTTGTAATAGGCGACCCATTAGCGTAGCATTCTCAGGTCAACCATCCATTAATGAAAATTCATTCGTTAATTCATCGAATCAGAGACTCGATCATTAGATGTTTGAGAAACTGAGAAGGCGTCTACCGCGGCAACATTACCCCGGTGGCAGCAATAGTACTTTTATCTTTGGAGTAAAAGGTGATATCATTCACCCCAAATCGTTTAATATCACCGGTCCTAGGACAAGATATTGGCATGTAAATTACTTGGGTTATGTCCTAACGTAGCAGCCCTTTGGATGGAGAGATTAGATATCCAACGAGACATTTTGTATCAATTGGAAATTAACCTCAAAACCTATTGGTGTAAATACTCATACAGAAACCAACTGTGCCAATAATTTTATCTTTTGGAGCAAATTAAAAAATTTGGAACCAATAATTTTATCTTTTATACTTAGCATATATGCTAAATAATTGGTTAATGAATTCTAGTTTGTTTTATTAATTTGATGTAACTTGACTTACCATATAACTACGTAATATGACACGGAAGAATTACAGAATAAGCAAATAACTTACAATTGCTCATGTGTTTATTATAGCAACCTTTTTTACAATGCACAAGGCTCTTAAAAAAAGTTTGTGTTTATGATAAAAAGATTGTCAATAAAGTTAAGAATTTGTCACTAATAGCCTAAGTGCCATAGTTAAAACTATTAATGATAGTAAATTAATTGAGTCTTCACTAAATATGTCATTAATGAGAATTTTTCATTGTTAATTAACAATTTATTTATAGCATTGTCATTAAATAATACGACAATTACAAAATTTTATGATAAAATAATTTTCATTACATATGTAATCATTATCCAAGCTTAATCATAAAAAAAATTTTCAGTGCCAACTAATTTTTTTTTTTTTTTTTGGTGACAACTCTTTAATATTAGTCGTGGCAAAATTAACCTCATCATTTTGTAATGGGATGATATATTATCAAAGCTAAGTTCTTTTGATAAACATAATAAACAACATGCTTACCAATTGCAGTTACTATCCCACTAAACAAGACATGTCTGCGATGCTTCCTAAGAATTCCCTTGACTGATCCATCTCTCTCTTCCTATATCTCCCGAAACAGTGAAAAAAAAAAGTCAATATTAACTCAGGCCACTGCAAAGAAAATTAGCTATTTGCATCCAGAATAAGGAAAAGATCATGCAAACCTTATACTTCTCTGTAACAAGAGTTGGTTCTGGAATGAAATTGATAACAGAAGCAAAGAACAGAGCACCTACATAGAACTGCAAAAGCAGCCAGGAGATATATATATATATATATAAGACAAAAGTATGGAAGGAACTTGAATCAGATCCTACTATAGTCATTTTATTATATGAAACTAGTGATGGTGTTCCACAGTAATGTTACCCAGATGTTGCCTTTGAGGAAGCCAAGAGAATTCATAGAATTGTGTGCCAAGTCGAAAAAGGACATGCTCAACATAAGGCCAGCTGCAAAACCCTGATTTTGAATGATTTAAATTGATAGCCTCCTTGCAACATTAGAATAATCAAAAGGCTGGACAAGAAATTAAAAATCAGACTCACTTGTAAGTTACCAAGAATCTTGAGATTGGGAGTGTCACTAAGAATCACCAAAAGCCCGCCTGTTCAGATTATGAACATTCCTATCAGCAAAGCTCATTTGATTAAATTAAATGTAGAAGAAAGCAAGATATGACATAACTTGTATGTTTATGGAGACACATCAGTAACCTTGTGATGAGAACAAGGCAACAAGCCATTATCATTAGCAAAGTATTGGCTCAAATTGCAATGCAGAATCTTGATTTCAAATGGCAACTAATAAGACTTCTTGGGTACCAAAATTTCATTTTGTAGACTAGGATGGAATTAATTTTATCATGTGGAGAATTGTTGCTTAGAGAAAATTTGGTCGTGGTTTACCATTTGCAGATATATATTTATGCTCTAACTTAAGTGTAACAAGAAGAAGCTAAAGAGATAGGGGTGAATATTCAGTTAATTCGGTAGTAAATTAACCGAATTAACTGAAAAATAATTTAATATTAGGTAACCGAATCGAATAAAAGTTTATACAAAATTAATACCGAATTAACTGAATGAATACGAAATTTGTTAAAAAAAATAATACAAAAATTTATACAAAATTAATTTTAAATTAATCGAATTAGTTGAATAAACCGAATGCTCATCCCTAACCAGAGATCACATATCTTCTGTTCAGTTTCTACATGACACGTATTCTCGACTATTAAAGCACATCTGATCATCAGTTTCATGAGGCGTATGAATGATTTAGCTGAGGTTAATTTACTAAAAAGGTAAATTCAGTTACGATAAATTTGTAATGATGACCCAATTATCTGTTTCTCTTAACAACTATAATTAGTGATTAACATGAGACAAAATAATATAAAAGTATCATACTAATGTGTTTGCTTTATTATGGAAATGTGAATGAAAATGTATGAAAAAATGATTTCAATGAAAATGTGGAATAGTTCCACATTAGAAAAATTAAGACAAGTGGGCTGGTTGTATGGAATCACACCATTAAGATGATATGAATGTTATTGAGTGAAATGCTCTCTCTCTCTCTCTCGCATTTGTGTTCACAAGGGTGCAAATCCGGGGCCCAATTTTTCATTATTAAATTAATTGTCTCATGTGTGACTAAGACCTACGCGTGGCGAATGCTGACTAGTTGAGGCAAAACGAGGGAGCTATGGAGTGAGTCATTGATCTTAGAGTTATAGAGCATTAAACCAAGAGTTTCATTTGGACTTCGAACCTACAAATATAGCCTCATTTTCTCAATCTCAACAACAACATCAAACGACAAACCTTCTTCCAGTCCTCCTTTTCCCAGCTTTTGTACTTCCATGATAACATTAGTACAAATCAATTCATCATATAACAATTTGTGCTTTATTGCTAGAGATGATTTAGCCATTGTATCCTAAGAAATAATCATCCATTTGAACCTCTAAGCATTGCCAGAGAGGAGACAAATTTGTTTAAGGAAATTGTAGTTATCATGGGCTTCAATTTATCTTTGGTTAGCTGCCCTTGCCTACATCTAAGAATCAACGTTACAATAAATCTATTTCAGTAATTTGTATTCTATTTTATTATAATTCTATAATTTTTAATTTTTCCTAACAATCTTGAAGTAGATTCAGTTTTGATTGAAGAGGAGCCTTGCATAATAGTGAAGTTGTTGTCGCGTGACTTGGAGGTCATTGATTCAAGTTTTGAAAATAACCTCTTGCAAAACAGTGTATACAATTGACCCTTCTCTAGGAGCTTACATTGGTGGGAGTTTCGTACACCGGGTTACCTTTTGTAGAGATTGACTAACATAGGCAAGCCATCTTTTCCCTGGCGATAACAATTCCAGTCCACCACAAGGAGAAATAGAGATGTTCACCAAGTTGAACTATAAACGGTGGTAACAAAAGATATTATTTGATCTGACCATGTTGAACCTCACCCAATTTTTGGTTGAGGAAACTTCTAAACCAAATCAGGATGAAATTGATGTCCAAGCTACCTATGAACACATAAAACCATTCCTATGTTTAAACTATATTCCTAACTGCCGTACCGATAGCACAAATAATAGAGCGAAGAGTCAATGGGAGTCTCTGGACATGAAATATAAAACTGAGGATGCAAGGGGTAAGAAATTTATTGTTGGTAGATTCGTATACTATAGGATGGTCGACTCCAAACTTGTAATAAGTCAAGTTCATGAGCACTAAGATCTCATTATTATACTTCGCATTGAGAAAGAAAGAGTTCAGAAAAGAGAATATTCTCTCTTACTACTGTTAAAGTCAACATGGTTAAGTATGGTCCAAACTCAAAAACAAAGGACCCGAGGTTATTAAGCAAAAGGGGCTAAATTTGGATCCAAAGTGCCTTTACAAGGAAATTTTTAAGAAAATATTACAATTGTGATCAAATGGGTCATAAATCCTCGAAATGTAAGAAACCGTGGAAAAAATAGGAGGCCAATTTCGTGGATAAAATCTTGAACAAGGTGTCAAACATAGATCTATATGCCATTATCTAAGAAGTTAACCATGGCCTAGTAAGTTCAAACCAAAGACAATAGTGAATTGATACCGGTGTTATTGTATGTGTGTGCTCTAATAAGGTGTTGTTGCACAACTTTAAAGAGTATATATGATCCGGGTGATGAGATCAAGTCAGGGGCGGGTCAATAAATACATCTAGTCAGCATAATTGAATAGCATTTGGCCGGTCGGCGAAACCTTTCGCCAAGACATTCAATCAAAAGATGTCCAGCGAGGTAGACAGTAACCGAGGCCACCTCGGGCCCAAAGATCGGAAGGCACCTCAGACAAATAGTAACCAAGGCTACCTCGGGCATATAGACCCGAGGGCACCTCGGACATGTAGTAACTGAGGTCACCTCAGGCACATAGACCCGAGGTCACCTCGGACAGGCACCTCGGATATGTAGTAACAGAGGCCACCTCGGGCACATAGACCCGAGGTCACCTCAGACAGGCATCTCGAACAGATAGTAACCGAGGCCACCTCGGGCACATAGATCCGAGAGCACCTCGGATAGGTAGAAACCGAGGTCACCTCGGGCACATAGACCCGAGGTTACCTCGGACAGGTAGTAATTGAGGCCACCTCAGGCACATAGACCCGAGGTCACCTCGGAAAGGTAGTAACCGAGGCTACCTCGAGCACATATATCCGAGATCACCTCAGACAGGCAGTAACCTAGCCCACCACGGGCCCAACGATCCGAAGTCCATTTATGGAAAACCCAATAAGGAAAGAAATCGGCGCACAAGTGACACCTGTCCCCGAAACCCTATATTCTCTACCAAAACCAGAAAGCATGATCCCTTGTAACGGAAGAAGTTCCCAGGGCAGGACACGTGACATTCACAATTTTGGTAAATCCGTTTATGGAAAGCCCAATACAGAAAGAAATCGGCGCACATGTGACACCTGTCCCCGAAACCCTAATCCCTCTCCAGGTATAAATATAGCTTCCCGTGGAGGCCGAAGATATGAAATATTATTCATCAACACCCTTTTTTCCACTTTGGGGTTTCTTCTCCTTCTCCTTAGGCTAACTTGAGCGTCGGAGGGCTAAACAAGGAGAGGAATCTCCCTATTTGGTTGCTAATGTTCTTCTTCGAGTTCTTGGTATGCTGGAAGTCGGTCATCTTCATCATCGACTCCAATTCTACGTGGACAATCACCCTCCCTGGTTTCCACCTACTCACTTACATACAAGATCAAATTTGGTGCCGTCTGTGGGAAATCTCCCTGTGGCTAAGTGAGGAGATGGACGAAGCCAGACGAATGACAACTGTGACCTTGTCTCACGAGGATTCGGAGTTACTCATCAACGCCCGCGCACAGCGACTGCTCCAACAACAACAAGCACTCCACCAGATTGCGAAAGTGGAAGACCAGCTGAACGGACTGGCTGCCTCCGTCACAGGCTCGTGAATTGAGAACCGATTAGGAGCGGAAGAGCCAATCGGAGACAAACAGTCGACTAAGTAAGTTAGTCTGCCAATCATGCCGCCATCACCAATTGCACCTCACAGAGCATTATTCCGAACACCACCAGAAGGGAATCAGCCAAGTGACTCCTTCAGCTCCTCTAAGGAGATCGCGCCGGCTGAGAATCCAAAGAAGGGTAAAGGGCCGATCATAGATAAGTCACCCGAGCAGGATCGCACTCCTTTCTCCGCCGAGGTGTTCAAAGAGGCATTTGTAAGGTCCCTTTTTCAGTAAACACCTAAATTAGAAATCTGTAATTCGAGACTTTGAATTCGAGGAGAAAGGGAGAATAGGTTGTGGAAAATAAATAAATAATTGTAAATATGATATAATTGGAGGTTACCTAATTATTTTATTAAGTTGGAAGAAACTTGGTTAAAATATCGAAGAAATAGGAAGTTAACAAAATTTAACGGATTAAAAGGAGAAAAATACGAAATGATCCGGAATAAGGAATAAGTTAAATATCGAGCCCTCTCCTCACCTACCGGTTCGGTTTTTCTCCGCTGGCCCCCAAATCGCGTCGCACAAGAACGCGGGTCGCAAGGGTTCCGGCAGACGGGAGAGCTTTGCAACGGCGATTCTGGCGGTGGAGTTAACTGCCAGCAGCAGAAGATCGAGGCTTCTCCATCACCATAAACCTACCTTGTGAGTTGGAGCTTTCGGTGGGCTGAAAAGAAGAAGGCAAGTGGCTTTTGTCTTTTGATATGGCTGAGTGTTGGTAGCCATTGAATTGAGTAAGATATTAGGATTTTGGTTCTTGCTTTCATGCGAAGGGATTTCAATTTGTTCACAGACTCTTGTGCTAGAATCGTATGTTTTTCGGGTTGCTTGAGAATTTCATGGTATTACTTATTTTGGTTTGTTTTGGAGCCGAAACTTCTGATCACACCGAAGATGATTTTGGTTCCGTTTATTGCCTTTGTTTTCATGGTATTTTCGGATTCAAGGAATTGGTGGAAAGGTGAGGATTGGTATTTTTTTATGTTTGACTGATTCTATCTAACAGATATTAGGCATGAAGTCGATCATTTGGTTTTGGGTTGTGCTCTTTCCTTGACTGCTTATCTTGAATTGGTGAAGATGCCGAGGTTTGGGCCGTTGAAGTTTGTTTGGTTTCCATTTGTTGCCTTTGTTTTCTTGGTATTTCTGATTATGGGTAGGTAAAGGATGATGAGCAGTGCTTGTTGGTTATTCGTGTTTAAGCTAGAAAGGTTTCCCTTGGGTCTAAACAGTTATATGGGGGGGGAATGATATTAGTCTTGTTTACCCTTTTGCTAACTGAATACTAGATATCACCACTTAAATACCTTACATGAGTTCCTCTTGTGGTTATGGAATAAATGAATAGAACTCTATGCTTTATGCTGTATTATTACTAGTAGTGTTTTCCTTGTGGCTTTCCAATATATGGGGCAGATCTGGTGCACTCAGTAATGAATAATTATGCTTTTGTTCTCCTCTTACGACTCTCAGAACACAGGGTAAAGTTATCTAGGAGTTTTTTTGTTCTTTTCCTCTATTAAAACAAAATGAAACTTTGAGTTCTAGTGCATGTTTTCCACTTGGCAAGTGATGAAATCCTTGATTTCGGATTTGGGTTGTCCTAGTTATCATCATGCTTGTTTAATATTAGTCTTGTTGACTTAAAATGGTTTGTTAACGAACGATAGATGACAGTATAGAAGTACTTCCTTCCTGAATTTTATGCATGTTAATATATATGTCTATGATTGCTTATACATGGATGAGTGCAAGTGGTAACCATACGGGAAAGGTGCCTTGGGATGAGCTCCAAGGAGGGCCTTTCCAAGGATAGAAAACATCTGCAGATGAAGAAGGTACCTCATGAATGGATTATGAATAATGGATATGGAAATGGGCTCAAAATAGGGTTACCACCAACGCCTCATCTTGATACTGCTATGAATGTTTCTCCTTATGATAAATTATCATGACAACAAAAGTTTCAGTTTATATGAATTGTTCTAATAGGCCTTGTGTTATTCTATGCTAACAAAGGGTGTTTCGGACTGGTCGTGATGGGACACGTATGAGTTTAATTTTGATTATGGGATTGTTAGATGTTTAGATAAATGTTGTCATAACCTCTTGCATGACTAGTATCCGTAGAGATTGTCTTATTGTTTTCATTACACATTACACATTACACATTACACATTACACATACTAGCTTTTGGTGTTGTAACATCTTGGATATATCTAACTCTAGTGTAATTGCTATCTACTCTCATACATATCAAATCATGAAAGACACTTGTTGAGTTGTGAACTCACTAAACCTCTTATGTACGTACAAGTCAAAGTAATGGAGAACCTAGAGACAGAGTAGCCGGAGAGATGAATGGGCATTGACACTCACACACACTGTTCAGGGTTCCCAAGAAAGGGTGCAAATAGTTAGTCTGGTTATTATTTTCTTAAGATAAAGTAAATAAGTAATGTTTATATTTCCTTTAGCTATTGCTACTGTCGGCGCTTGTGTATCTTTGACATTGCATGGTAGAGTATAGATGAGAAGTTGGTGTGTCAGCATAAAAATCTTCTTTTATTCTTGCGGAATTCATTATGTATTAAATAGAATAAGTGTAGACGTTTCAAATATGATCTCATAATGCAGTCCATGCTTAAAAAATATCCAGTTGCTCATAAATGGCTTCAGAACATTGACCTTAAAAGATGGGCTAATGCATACGTTAGTGGAAGAAGGTACACAATGCTAACCACTAATTGTGTAGAGAGTTTAAATGTTTTGTTTAAGCATACACGTGAACTTCCCATAAACAAGTTAATTGATCATACTCGAAGAAAGGTAGCTCAATGGTTCT
>JBAMIE010000098.1:2993221-3014849 GCA_037177295.1 Kaempferia parviflora
TGGATTTAGTATATTGGATTAACCATTAACCCAAAAAGTCAATTCATATCCATTAACACAAGTCTAATCATCTTATAATTGGCTCTTAAGGCTAATACTAACAATCTCCCACTAGTACTAGTGTCAATCACTACATGGATGACACCAACACTTTGGATTAACTCATTATTCTCAAGGTCTATAGTATTTTAGTGAAACTAAAATCAATCCATCTTCAAATCAACATATTCTGTATATGTGACTCAATAGGTTCTCCTAATATTGGCAATGTATTTAAATCAACATTTTAGATACATAAAAAATGAGTGGCATCTAGCAATGCATCATTGCTACCCAAGTGACAAGAATGTCGAGATCCGATCTAACCTTTCTATGTCTATTATCTTATATGACTCAGTCCTTTATCCTTGATATCTAGATTGATCAATGAGAAATAGACTGTGTCATCCTATTATCAATCTTTGTGTTTCTTGATCTCCAAGTAAAGTCACTTAATCAAATGAGCTCAATATCTTTTATTGACTTATTTGAGCATGGTCATACATTTTAGTAGTTCTACTTTATCAAGGGGCCTACAAATTTCACTTCCGACATATGGAAGGGATATAGCTCATCTACATGACTCACTTCCCTCTGCATAACTTATTGCATACCGAGTGATCGACTTTATAGTCCACCCTGTTACATTTGTCGATACCAAAGAATACAACTCCTTATGTAGGGAACCGTAGTGACTTTGGGTTTAAGGACTATTCATACCAATAGTCACTGTAAGAATGTTTATGACACTCATATAACGATCCATAAAATATTCTCATGGTGGGTCCTTCAGTACATATTCTATAATATATACTCATGTGTCAACCTGATATCTCATATTCATAACTTGTGAGATTAAGTCATCCGTTGACCTACATGCTAGTCTCAATGCATTAATATTGTCCTTGTATATTAATACTTGACTATGAATAGTTAAGAGTAGTGTTCTCTATAACCTCTTACTATTAATTTAACTAATTGATGTGTTATAGACTAAAACCTACTGTCCTAGAATATTATTATACTTATTCATTTGCATAGATCTAAAGTAAGTATAATAACCATAACTTTACATTAATGAAATATGATACAAAAGTTTCCTTACCAATCATCTCATAATTGGCACTAAGGGTTTACACTAACAATCCCCTTATGTCACTAGTGTTAATCACTGAAATATCTAATACCAATAACCTAGTGTGACCATCATGCTTCATCTGTGTCAAAGCTTTGGTCAAAGGATTTGCAATGTTAGAATCGGTTGGTACTCTACATATCCTAAATAGTGTATCGTTGTAACCCTTTATAGCAACCTCCTCATTACCTCCAAATACCAAGAAATATTCTTTTGTTCTTCTCAAGTACTTAAGAATATTCTTTTGTTCTTCTCTACATGTCCTAATTATTGGTGCGGCAAAAACAATTCGGATGGCTAGAGGGGAGGGGTAAATAGTGACCTACAAATGAAAAACTAATCTATTTCTCTTGCTAAAGATCTAGCAAGGGCACATATAAATTAATTAGAGAATACCACAAACATAATAAGAAGGGGACGAATTTACTTGGTTACAATCCTCGGGTTGTTAGTCCATGACTATGAAAAGCTCCACTAAGATCTCCTCATCGAAAATAATCCAGAGGCGGAGAAACCTCTTACACCAATTGAGCACAAGGAAATAACAGAATTGAAAGACAATGTATTCGAATGTGTATTGTGTTTGTTCTTTGAGTTTTAGTTTTATTTATAGCCTTCATCTCGATCTGACCATTTGCTTATGTGGCAAACTCTGGTCGACCATAGGCTTCTCGGTTGCCTGTATTCATCGAACCTGATCCACACTACAACGGTCCTCTAACGGTTCTGGATGACTCCTCACTCACCGGTCGCTCAAAGGTACTCCAGTAGCTTGGAGGCTTGCTGACGTGAACTCCGTCCTGATCTATTCAGCAATGGCTCCTGCTAATGTGGCAATGACACCCGATCGCTTGTAAAGCTTCTGGTCACCTAGAAATTGTCAACCTTAGATTTGACCATTTCGCTTTGTCTCAGTCATCTTGCGCAGTCTTCCTTCTAGCTCCTAGTCCCTTGGATGCGTTGATCCCTTCTAGCTCACTCATGTATGTCCTTGTTCTACTGGATTACTCTTCCGTAGCTCCTCGTACCCCATATGCCCTTCTTTCCCTGCTATCCTTCTCACTCGCTTGCATATTCTGCCAAGTTTTTTTTTTGTCTCCAATGATCCTTATCCATCAAGTACTTGTAAGACATATAGATTAGAACACAATAGAACCTAACTTAAACTTATTTGACAACACATCAAAATACCACTAGTGGTTCTAACACTACTTTGTTAATCAGAATTGATTTAGAAACTCATACTTGAACTCTTTTGCTAGCATGTCTATTTACCAAGGACATGTATATTCTATGCCAAATTTTTAACTTATATCCAAGTTCAAATTTGTTGTACATGACTCATTGAGACCCAAGTATCATATCTAAATACTTGGATCCTGAAATGAATCTTTCCAACATACCTTTAAGTTCCTTAACTTGAGTCGAAGTTACTTCTTAAACTTCGTTAGTTGAGGGACTAAGATTGATCTCCTCCTTAAGGTCTTTTACCTGCTTAAGAAGTGACCAAACCCATTCCTTGGACTTAGCTAATTTTCTAGTTAAGCATGTAATGATTGCATATAATTTTTCTACCAAAGGAGATGTTACCTCATCGTCTTGTTGGTATGGATTTAACTTGGACTCGGATCCATGGTTTGATCTTCCTTCGCCCTTAGGGCCATGAAGCCAGTTTGATTTGGTGCCTCTTACTCTGACTCTTTTGCGGATTAGTCTTAACTGGCCTTAAATGCTTTCTTCCTCTTTTGCTTCTTTGTCTCTTTTGAGTTAGGCATTCAGACTTGTAATGGTCCTTTTGATTGCATCTATAGCAACTCACCTCCACCTTGGCTTTATTGGTTTTTCTCATACCTATTTGTTTGCGTTTGGCTTAAATCACCTTCTTGATTTCTTGCTTAGTGAAGCCCTTCTTTTTGATCATCTTCTGGACCAAGTTGGCAATCTCCAATGTCAACTCCTCATCGTCTTTGTCTAAATCTGACTCATCTTCAAATTTTGGTTCCGGGAGAGATTTTGACTTGGCCTTTCTGGGCTTGGTTTGACTTGCAATTAAGTCAATAGCTTTCTGATTTTACTCAAGTTAGCCTACTCATGCAACTCAAATTCACAAACCATCTCATCTAACTTTATAGTATAAAGATCCCTAGATACTTTGTATATATTTACCATAGATGCCCATAAAGAGTTAATGGGGAAACCTTTCAGTAGTGCCTTATTATGTCCCATTTTTACATTGGTTGCCCGATCGAGCAGAGCCCATTTAAGATGTCTTTTATCCTAGTGTTATAGTTGGTTTGCGAACTCATCATCCTATATCCTTTCTTTAAAATGAACCACATGTCTATCTCAATCTTGAGATAGTACTTCATTTGCCATTTCCAGTAACTGAAATCATTGCCATTGAACATAGGAGGGTGAGTTGTGTTGTAGACTTCTTAATAGACCATTAAATTCTTGCAAAACAAAAATGATATTTTTTAAGGTCTTGGGTAAGTAGTGCAATAGAAACAAAAAATAACAATTTAATAATAGATTCAAAAATCATTTAAATAAAAGAAAGAAAATTACTAAAGAAGGATCAAGTGATGGTAAAACCAATTCAAAGTGCCCTTGCTATAATACCAATTGAAGGATCGAAGAGAAGCAATAGGGGGAGTGAATATCGTTGGTAAAATTTTCATTTCTTTTGAAATATCAGAACATAATGGAAAGAATAAAACAACACAACACACAAGAATATTGTCATTTACTTGGTTCACAACTCTCAGAATTGATACTCCAAGGATTGTGATCTAATAGTGGATCACTTATGAGTAGGCAACACAAATCTTCTCCTTCTGAAACAACTTTTTTTCAGGTGAATGAGTCTCTTACAAATGGAGCAATAAGCTTAACAAAAATTACGGACAACTAGAGATTCAAAGCTTAACATAGGTTGTCGGAGAGCAACGCGGCATAGACGAGTTAGGTCCTGAGGCATTTAACCTTGTGTCTAAGTGTACAGGAGCTTAGAAACACAAGATATCGAGCGAAAGATGTGGCGAACAAGAAAGATAGTGCGGGTATATCAAGTCGACAGGTTATGTGCATTCGAGGGACGAGAAGCTACATAAGAGTACACTGACAGAATGAGGATGTGCACAGCGGTCCGAGGGACGGAGAAGCCGCGGAGGAAGCTCGCTCGAGGAGGACGGAAAATGGGTTTGGGTGAACCCTATTCTAGATGTCAGAAATCACTCAAGCAACCGGAGTCGAAGATGGAAGAAGTCAACGCGACGTTGACTTAGCGCAGCACGGGGCTCCCGGACCACCCGGGGTGCCTGGGTGTGCTCCGTCACGTAGCCGTTGCAGTGAGATATCCATGTCAGCACGGTCCAGACGCCCAGGAGCAGATAAATTCTTATCCGTGGACCATTGAAAAGTCGTTGCCGACAAAGATAAGAGCATCCGAAGGTGTCACGACACCATCTTGATAAGTTCGACTAGGATCTATAAATAGGGCCCTGGGTCACTAGTTTCCATCAACACACTTTGTACACCATCTGTTTTCGAGTTTCTTATTTTCGAGCTTCATTTTTCGTGTAAGAAGCTTTTCCACCTCCGACGTTTTTGTTTGAGAA
Organism: Kaempferia parviflora; assembly: GCA_037177295.1. Classification (NCBI taxonomy): domain Eukaryota; kingdom Viridiplantae; phylum Streptophyta; class Magnoliopsida; order Zingiberales; family Zingiberaceae; genus Kaempferia; species Kaempferia parviflora. The sequence continues at coordinate 2,998,016 of JBAMIE010000098.1, forward strand.
GAAGACTGTCTACTGAGCCTGTTTTCTTTGGAGTAGCAATCATCTGATTGCAAACTAAATAATTATATTGTCTCGTACTCTATTTTTATTATTTCTGTTATTCTTATTAAGTGTGTAAATGTTTAAAATCAAAAGTTTGAGAAAGGTTATTTTTATATTGCAGACAATTCACCCCCTCTTATCGGTCAGGACCAACAAGTAGTTCATAAAAACAATTTTCCATAATTATGAGTCGTTTGATTGGATGTAGGATGCTTAAAAAGGCTTGAGATGAGATTGGCAAAAAAAAAAAAACTCATAGCCACTACTCGTCAAAGTTAGTGCCTACTTTGGTACATGTCAATGATCTCCCCCTTCAATGTCCATCCTACCCTTTTTCTATGCTAACATCTTCACCGCTGCACAATTGGATGATTTTTCCACAAGATAATTTTTTTGTTATTTGATGATGTTTAAATTCAATAATGCTTCATCTGATATACAATTTAGCAAAATGAGTCAAAATTTTATTAAAACATATGGTATATTAAATTTATTCATTTCAACAAAATGTAACAATCTACAGTCGTACAATTTTGGATCGCACTGGATTCATACAAGCTTTAGCTGGATTGATTTCTGATATCCTGGTAAGTATCCAAGGGGATATGACTGAAAACCGGATAGTAAGTATCAAGTTCAAGTTGCTCCAGAATGTGTCGTGTCGTCCAAAGATATGAAGAGTGCCGGTCAATGTAATCAGTAGCATCAATCTAAACAAAATATAAACACATTTAGTCTTTCGCACAAGACATGAAAAAGTGAAGAGAACTTATTAAATAAAGGGCGAGCTAATTACATTTTCAATCCCAGGAGAATCAATGGGTTGTATTCCAGCCAAACCTTGGGTCAACAAACTGAAACGAAGAAGCATATGAGCACGTGCCACACTATAAGTTCTTTTGGACACAAAAAATTACATATACCTTGCACGAAAAGCCACTCCAAGTATCCAGTCATTTGTGGAATAAACATTTATAAATCTCCCAGCAACCATCTGAAACAGTATAGACGACTGTAAAATGCAGAATGACATGCCAAAGCCATGCTAAATTTAACAAATTGCATGATATCATCGATTTGAAGTTACTGAAACAATACTGTAAAACTAGATGGGTGAGTTCAGAAAGAATTTAATGATTTCAGGCTACTGAAATGACAGGATTTTATTGATTTCATGCTAGTGCAAAATGGCACACCATAGAACTAGACCATAACAATTTGGCACCATGACATAATATTTTTTAAAAGCTGAAGTGGCGGCACGTCATGGAATGCAAATATCAGGTCAAAAATTCCCTCTGAATCAGAAGTCATGACCACTCAAGGCCAACTGATTTTGGATACAAGGACTTTTGAAACCTAAGATGATAAATAGGAGAAGATTGAAAAGAAAAGAAATACGTTGCTGAGAAAGAGGAGCAAATTAGCACCCAACCAAAGCAGAGACAGCCTAATCTCAGCGTCAGATTAACATTTGTATCAAAGGGCCAAAAGCAATATGGATTCTGCATAGATCATGATTTGTTTCAGTCATGTGCCCAAAGGCTTCTTGATTTTGCTGATCAGAAGAGAATACTAATGTGTTTTGAAACTATCAAAGGTAGAGATGACTGGCATTGAGTAAAACCCATGAGAACACTCTGAGCCCAAGTGGCAAATTATTTATTAAGGAGGATTCTAGGGATAATTCAGCATGTAGAATGTTCCCAAAGACGGAATAGACCAGAGTTATCTTGAGTCAAATGAATTAGACCTTCATTGGACGCACAGAAAATACAGTTAAGACACTAGGGGCCATAGCGATGAAAGTGACACAAGATGAGTCGACCAACTTTGGCAAGTTTGAGATTCACATTTTAGGATTAGACAATTCTAAGTTCCAAATTGGCCTAACAATACAAATCTCTGATCTTTTGTTCCCTATCCTAAATATGAGAAGCATTTTATCTTCCAATTAGACGAACATAATCATTTGCATCACCAATTTTATAAATGTTGGATAAACAAACATATGCATTATGAAACTGCAATAAAGTTATAATTAAATTAAGAACAAATAGCTTGAAGATTAACCAACTTACAAACCTTCAGTCATAATTTTACTACATTAAAAATTTGCTTTATGTATAATAGCAGAAATTTTAGAAAGTTCATAAAATAAAAACATTGGATATTTGATGTTAATATAAATATGATAAATTATATATTTCATATATAATGTTCAAAAAATTTGTTAATTGTAGAAGCTTTTGATACTACACTTCAATTACATCCAATTTGAAAGGTTATTAATATACGAGAAGTTTACTTAAATCAAGCATAGCATCCATAGAATGTGTTAAAATCTAGCACTCACCAACACAACAAAATATCAACGTGCATGCTAGCGTGAATCAAGGATTCACTCACCCTACCCTCTCTTCTTGGTCAATGATCGGCCATCAATTCCTCATATATCAAAGGCGACACCCAAAGAAAGGGTGATCCCTGCCAATAAATCATTGATCCAAGCTAGCAGTATCCATGTTAGCATTTTACACATCAACATTTGAGTGGAGAATGGAAGAAAATGTCATAATAAGAATTATAGATGTTATGCTAGATTTGAAAACAAATGAAAGGATCCAGACCTAAGCAAGAATTAATAGGCTTGCTAAAATATTGATCCATGGGTGAGATAATAATTACAGCTTCAATTCTGAAGATAAGGCGGAGGATAAAGCTTATAGGCCAAGGCCAAAGCCAAAGCGAGTTAATTCTAAATGGACAGAAAGTTGGATGAAGTCTATAGATTTACTTAGTATTTTTTGATAATATTTGGTAGGATAATATTTGTTTTTCCATGATTTTTGGAATTGATAGACCCATTGTATCTATAAAAGTGTATTCTACTCATTATTGAAGCGAGAACAATTATCCCTCTTCTTTTTCTTCTTCCTTTCTACGCCACTTTCTACATGGTATCAGTGCTTGGCTGATTTCTCCAACTTCCTCTGCCAGCTTCATCTTCCCTAACGTGTAGGGCTTGTATTGTGCGCTGTCCTCTTTATTGAAGTGACAAAGTCCTTTGTTTCTTTCTTACCCGTCCAGCGACAATGTGGCAGAAAAACCATTTACATCAGCCATCTTTCTTTGTAAAAATTGTGATATGTGGCCGAGGCAAAACTGGGCTACCTCAATGGTGATCCTCCAGCACCAAGCCCCAAAGATGCATCATACAATTTGCTGAAAATTCAATAGTTCTTGCGTGGCTCATAAACTCCATGGAGCCCAATATCAGCAAACAATGTCTCTGGTTCGAACAGCCAAAGAAGTGTGGGACGCCACTCGTCAGATGTACTCAGCAGATATTGGAAATGCCTCTCAAATATTGAACTTCGCTCCAAACTAAAGGATGTTAAAACAGGGAAACAATTTGGTGACTCAATACTTCTCGGAACTTCAGGATATTTGGCAAGAATTGGATCTGTTCCTCGAAGATTCCTCGGTGTGTGCTGAATGCAATATCAAAAACAAGACAAATCTTGACAAAGAAAGAGTCTTTGATTTCATGGTAGGCCTCAATCGCAATCTTGATGATGTTCGTGGCCATGTGGTTGCTTGAGACCCATTTCCTTCTACCAATGATGCTTTTGCGGAAGAAGAGATGCACAGAAAGGTCATGCTCTCTGATGATTCACCTTCACAATAATCTGCCCATGATGTTTCTACTTTGTTTACTCACAAGATGCTATCTCAAGTTCCACGCATAAGCAAAAGACCTTGGTGTGAACATTGTAAGCGTCTAGGCCATACCAAAGAAAAATGTTGGGAAGTTCATGGCAAACTAGCAAATTGGCAGCCCCGAAAGAAGACAGAGGTACAAGCAAAAACCATCCTAGGACAACCTGAAATTCTGGTCTGTTAACTCCATTCAGAAAGGAATAAATTGAGCATATTGAACAATATAGTCATCTCCTTTGGCAGACTGCTCTCAATCCTTCCACCATTCCTATTCAATCTGGTACATTCTATTCAACCCTCAACTCAACTAGTATAGGCTCGTGGATCATTGATTCCGGAGCCTTTGACCATATGACAAGGGATTCTAGTTTATTTTCTTCCTATACTCCCTGCCCTAGTCCCACATTTGTGAAAATTGCTAATGGATCAATGAGTCCAGTTGTTGGTATTGGTAGCATTCGTCTGTCTAAGGATATTATCCTCAAATCTGTCTTTCTTGTTCCTTCCCTCACATACAACCTCATCTCTGTTAGCAAGTTCACTCATGACAATAATTGTGTTGCAAACTGTCTCTTTATCGTGTGACCTACTATCGGGGAAGATGATTGGCAGTGCTAGGATTCACAATGGATTATATCATCTTGAGGTTGCCATGTCTGAAGGTCTTCCAACTCGAGTGTCTAATATTGCTTCTCTTCCGTTTCAAGTACTAGGGAAATAATGTTGTGGCATCATAGGTTAGGCCATCCTAGTTTTTCATATTTGAAAAAATTGCTTCCTTCTCTATTTCATAATAAAAGTCTTGTATTCTTGATTGTGAAATTTGTCACTTAGCTAAACAACCTCGAACTAATTTCTCTCCAAAACCATACACACCTTCCACACCATTTTCACTAATCCATAGTGATATTTGGGGACCCTCACCAATTGTCACATCTCAAGAGAAAAAATGGTTTCTAACCTTTATTGACGATCATACGCGGGTCACTTGGGTTTATCTCCTTCATAACAAATATGACCCAAGTCAAATATTCAAAAACTTCCACCAAACGATTCAAACCCAATTTCACACCAAAATTCAAACTCTACGCACCGACAATGGTAAAGAATACTTCAATACCATTTTAGATAACTATCTTTCTGAAAATGGGATTCTCCACCAAAGTACTTGTGTCTATACCCCCACAATAAAATCCGGTGTGAAAGAAAAAATAGTCATTTGTTGGATGTAGCTCGTGCTCTAATGTTCACCATGAATGTTCCAAAATACCTATGGGGGATGTCATTCTCACCGCTGCATACCTAATCAATCGCCTACCCAGTCGCATTCTTAATTTTAAAACTATATTGTCTGTCCTCGTTCAAAGATACCCACATGTACCTACATCCAATAACCTCCCCTTAAAAACCTTTGGTTGTACAGATTTGTTCAGGTACATGACCAAAATCAAAGTAAACTTAATCCAAAAGCTATCAAGGTTGTATTTATTGGGTATTCACCAACACAAAAAAGTTATCAATGCTATTGTTCTCAAACCCAAAGAACATATACTTCTCGTGATGTGCAATTCCTAAAAGATATACCTTACTTCTCCTCAACTCCGCTTCAGGGGGAGAATAGAGATGAAGCTTGTCAAGACAATCCCCTTCTTACAACACCCTGATCCAATCCAAACTAGTTCTAGAATATATCCCAGTATTGGAAACAAGGGGAGAAGTGACACCAGGTTACTCGACGAAAACCTCAAGCTACTAAGACATTGTGAATTCTAAACACAGTCAAGAAAATGAACCGGTAGAGGATCCTCAATATTCCTATAGCAATGAGCAAAGGTGTAAGGTCTTGTACTCAACATCCCATTTCAAAATGTGTTTCACATTCCAATTGAACCATCTGTCTTACCTTGAGTTTGTCCGGTATAAAAAATTCGCAGGTCTGTTCAAGAGGCTCTAGCTATTCCTGAGTGGAGAAAGGCTATCAAGGGAAAAATAAAGTTGGTTGCAAATGGATATTCACGGTGAAATATAAGTCAGATGGTTCAATTGAAAGATACAAAGATCGCCTTGTAGCCAAGGGATTTACTCAAACCTATGACATTGACTATACTGAGACATTTGCTCTTGTTGCCAAACTTAACACTGTTCGGATACTTCTATCATTGGCAGCAAATCTTGATTGGCCACTACATCAACTTGACATAAAAAATGCATTCTTAATTGGTGAACTTTAAGAAAAAGTCTATATGAGCTAGCCCCTAGGATTTGAAGAAAATCTGGGAAATCAAATTAAACTCAACAAATCTATCTATGGTTTGAAACAATCTCCACATGCCTAGTCAGACAAATTCTCTAAGGTTATTAAGAAACTTGGATATATGCAGGGACAAGCTGATCATATGCTCTATGTTAAACATTCTGACGAAGGAAAAATCACTATTCTTATAGTGTATGTTGCTAATATCATAGTCATTGGAAACGACAACAAGGGAATGGAGAATATTGAAGTCATGATGGCAAAGGAATTTGAAGTTAAAGATCACGGAGAAGTAAAATATTTTTTGGGAATGAAAATTGCTAGGAGCAAAAAAGGTATATCTGTTTCTCAAAAGAAAGTATATTTTAGATCTGTTGGAAGAAACCGAGATGTTGGGGTGCAAACCAAGCAATGCACCACTTGAGCAAGGAAATAAAAAAAGAATGTTTGAAGGAGATCCGGTGGACAAAGAAAGGTATAATGCCTTATTGGAAAACTCATTTATCTCTGAAACACTCGCAGTGATATTGCTTTTTCAGTGAATCTAGTAAGCCAATATATGCATTCACCATGTCAAGGTCATCTTAATGCAGTTTATAGAATTCTAAGATATTTAAAATAAACTCCTGAGAGGGTTATATTTTGTGAAGACTGATGATCGAAGAGTGAGTACTTACACTGATGCCGATCAATCAAAGATTGAAAGTCTACCTCCAGATATTGTACGTTCGTATTGGGGAATTTAGTAACATGGCGGAGCAAAAAATAGCCAATTGTGGCAAGAAGCAGTGCAGAAGCAGAATATCGAGCTATGGCTCATGGATTGTGTCAACTAATTTAAATTAAAAGAGTATGAAAAAGATGAAAATAAATTTTGAAAGCCCTATGATGTTGTTTTGTGACAACAAATCAACCATCAGCGTAGCTCATAATCCTGTTCATCATGACAGAACCAAAACATGTTGAAGTTGATAGACATTTCATCAAGGAAAAATTGGAAGAAGGCGGTCTCAATGTTGAATACGCTCCTACTTCTCATCAACTAGCTGACTTACTCACAAAAGGACTATCAGAATGAACCCATGAATTTCTTGTCAGCAAGCTTGGCCTTATCAATATGTATAGTCAAACTTGAGGGGGACTGTAGAATTAATTAGTATTAATTAAAACCAATTGGTATCAATCTATTTGATCTAATTGGATTTTATTTTTTATTATTTTTTTTTTTTTGTATATTTGGTAGGATAATATTTTTTCCCAAGATTTTTGGGATTGATAGACCCATTATATCTATAAAAATATATTCTACTCATTATGGAAGCGAGAACAATTTTCCATCTTCTTGTTCTTCTTCCTTTCTATGCCACTTTCTACAAAGTCCATAGAAACCTATCAAGGTAATCCGAATAACTTTCACTAAGGTTGTTAAAGATATAAAGAGGATAAACAAAAGCATCTTGGATAATTGCCTTCATGTGAATGTACAAATGCCTTGAAAATTTGCAAAGGAATCTAATAAGAAGTTGTGGATGAAGAGTTACAGAAGCATCAAAAAAATTGAATTCCAAACATGGTTGGCTAATCTGATGATTATCAAGAAACCAATTGGAAAGTATAGAACAAGACTTCATCAGTTCTCAGAGATCTAAAACATTTTCCAAAAAGCCTGCTACCCCCATTCTCAAGATGATCAAATGGTGAACAAGAGAAGAGAGATGAGATGCTAAATATGGTTTCCACCTTACTAAGTGAAGGTGTCAAAAAGTAAGATATATGTTCTCTCAACACTCAGATCACTAAGAATTATATACCTTTGCCTCGACGCCATATCCCATCAAACTACTCATCCCTTATATGCACTTGACCCCTTAACTTGCTCCACGTGTCATCCTTCACATCTTCACTTACGCAATCCACTTCCTTCGGCTCAACCACACTCCAATGCTTCTCATCCTATAGTGACTTAGATGTCCAATATTATCTTTCTCCCATCTTCATAGACCTCAAGCCACCGACTCTTCAATACACTTGGTCATGTCAAATCTCCAAGTGTATCTCAATCAAGTCTTGGACAACTTCATATCAAATACAAATATGATCCTAACATAAACAATTTGTTCAAACATCGAAATCCAATAATTGATCTCAATCACCAAAGTGGGAGTTTAGGTGTAGTCTAATTTATTTCTCTAATCTTATTTAATTTTACCTAACTTGAATATATTTAATTGTACCAATTTTTTTTTGTTTTTTGATGTTTGACAATATATTCAAGTTAGGTAAAATTAAATAAAATTAGAGAAATAAATTAGACTATACCTAAACTCCCACTTGAGCTAGAAAACGATACCTTTCATTTCTAAAATATCTTACTCCCCCTACCCCTCTTTTTGTATAATAACCAAGTTTTAACTAAAATGAGTGTTTAAAAAATAATGATGCATCTTATTACTATGAACCAAATGTGATTCACAATAACTATATAATATATTTTGCCGCTCAATCATGTTTTAGCCTTGTATAATAACTAGGTTTTGACCAAAATTAAGTAGAGTGGCAAAATAAAGTGATGTATCTTAAGGTTATTTAGGATAGGCGTAGGGAAATATATCAAAAATTTGATATACCGCACATATCGTATCGAAATATACTGATATTATCATATACTCAAAATTTTGGTATCGGTATGAGATTTAGTATCCGTATACCGCATATACCGTACTAATATCAAAACTTTTATATAAACATTATAAAATTTATACCATTTTAATAATATGTTTCTAACATTACATATGGAGTATGGGAAAGTAATATGGATCCAAATTTTAACAAAAAATTAGTGTCAATCCATGATACTCAACCATCCACCTGGTATAAAATTTTGACATTTGAATCAGCAACATTTCGAAAGAGTCATTTTTGACATTTGGCTCAACAACAACATTTCAGAAGAGTCATTGTTTAAGCTAACTCTATTTTAGCATTGACCTAGTTTAGATTAAAAGTTGGTTGAGAGCCACAACATTTTATATAATTTTAGAAAATAATGTCGTGGGTCCTAAATAATCATAGATGCAAAACCAAAAAATGGCCAAAAATATGCATATTCTATAAATTATGTTATATAGTTTCTTCAACTAAAAGAAATACATGCAATAAAATGCTAATTACCAGAAGAATAAAATATATGAAATTTTCTCTTAACTAAACTAAATATAGTTTACTAGTACTCAAAAAAAAAATTTGTGCAAGAGAAATTCATTAAACACATATTTTATCTTCCAATTCAAAATCTCTTTTTAGAACTGTAAAATCATCTAAATACACCTCTATAGTTTTTAAACTCCTATTATTTATTGAACTAATAATGGCATAGCATACGCAGTAATATTAAGGTAATAAGTCACATCAGCAACAATTTAAAATAAGTCACATCATCATTTATAAACAACATTATAATAAAAATAAAAAAAAATTATGAATAATATTTTTATGATTACTTTTTTAAAAATTATATATATATATAAGGGTGAAGAATCTTTTAATCAATTATCCTTCTGTTTCAACCAGTCTCATTAATTTGTAATTTGTTAGTACTTAGTATCATTGCATTCTTTATTTGATTTCTATTTGAGCTATAGCTTCATTCTCTCCAATCTGTCATGTAATGAGTGAATCAATCCCTCAAACTCTTCTCTAGCCAACCCAATTAAAGTGTTGGAAAATAATAACTTAAAACAAAAAGGAACAAACAAAGTGATGGAGTCAAAGATGGAGAACAAGTTGCGGCTAAACAAGCTAGTGAAGAAATCGAACATCCCACTCTAGATGTTGTTGATGATCCCATCAATGGAGGTCCAATTACCAGGCCTAAGGTTAAAAGATGAAGGAAGCACTTAATGTATTAATTGAAGATGTTAAGGCCAAAGCTACAATTGAAGTAGATTTGACCAAAAGCAAGTCATGCAGCTTAGTCAACCTAATTCAAGCATTAGATGAGCTTAATTAGTCTCTTAAGTTCCATTTCTAAGTAGTAGGGACAATTATGATTTGTAGGCTCAATTTCTACCTTTATTTGTGTTGTAATAGTGACTTAAGACCAAACTAGCTATGTAATCTATATTGGTTTTTCGAAATGGGCTTCCTTTTGGCCTTTTAGGGTTTTTAGGACACCCTATAGCTATAAATAAAGGGGGTGCTAGCCACACATGTAAACTTTTGGATGGTTTCAATCTAAAGCATAGTAAGGCTCTCACTTGTTGGTTCTTCATTGAACTAGGACTTATCAAGGCATCCCCTTTTGGCATTCAAAGACTTATCAATCTCAATCCTAAGTTTGTGGCGTCTTCCATCTCTTATACTAAGGTTCGTGCTTTGGTTCTTTTTCATTCATCTTATCAATTTAGATTTCCCTTGTTTCTTCCTTCAATTAATTGTGGGTTCATGAGACTTTCTTCTCCTTGGGTTCACATCACGAGAACCCAGAAGCAACCATGACACAAATTTTACAAGGCTTGAATCCAGAAATTGCAAATGTAGTAGAGTTGCAACATTTATATGGAGCTTAAGGATTTGGTGCATGCCCATAAAAGTTAAAAGGCAACTCAAAAAGAAGGGTTCAATCAAGCATGGGTAAACTTCTAGTTCATCCACTTGGAAATCTAGCTTGAGCAAAAGAGACGATAAAGTTGCCTCTAAGAGTAAGAGTGAATTTTCTAAGAATAAAGATGCAACATCTATTTTGGTCAAAGGAAAAGGACCTGTCCAATTTTTGAGAAATAGAGAAATTAAATATTTTAAGTGCTTGGGAAGGGGCATATTGTATCACAATGTCCAAACAAAAGAATCATGATTTTGAGAGAAAATGGGGATATTGAAACTAAGAGTGAGTCGAATGATGATAGTACATTGCCACCATTCATGGAAAGTGATGGACAGGAGTATCAAGTTCAAGGTAAAGCCCTTGTCATTAGGCGTGCTCTAAATGTGCAAGTGAAGGAAGCAGATGAAGAACAACGTGATAATTTCTTTCATACCCATTGTCACTTTAAAGACAAGGTAGGTAGCATGATTATAGAGGGTGGAGTTGCACTAATGTAGCTAGCACTATTTTTGTTGAGAAATTAAGTTTACCTACCGCTAAACATCCTAGACCTTAGAAACTATAATAGTTTAATGAGTGTGAGGAAGTTAAGGTCAATAAACAAGTGTTGGTTTTATTTTTCATTGGTAGGTATCATGATGAGGTGCTTTGTGATGTAGTGTCAATGCATGCAGGTCATTTGTTTTTAGGTAGACCATGGCAATTCGATAGTATTCAAAAATAAGTATTCTTTTATGATGTATGGTAAACTTGTAACTCTTGTACCATTAACTCCTAGGCAAATATATGAAGATCAAGTGAGGATAAAAAATGAGAGTGAAAAGAGAAATGAATGTGAGGGAAAAAAGATTGAAAATTAAAAAAAAAAGAATGACAAAAGAAAAGGAATGTGAAAACAGAAACATTGAGGATGAGAAAAGTGAAAATAATAGATTGAAAAAGAAAAAATAATCAAGAGCAAGAGCAAGAGAGGAAAAAAGGAGCTTTTATGCAAAAGAAAGAGAGATTAAGAGAGTTTTTTAATCTCAACTATCAATGATTGTACTTTTGTACAAGGAGCCTTATTTCAACAGTAACCAATTTAACCCTACTTTGCCTAGTGTTGTTAAATCTCTTTCGTCAGAATTTGATGATGTATTTCCTGATTAGGTTCTTGATGGATTGACACCACTTAGGAAAAATAGAGCACCAAATTGATTTCATCCCATGAACAACAATTCTTAATCATCCAGCCTATAGGAGCAATCCCAAGAAGATAAAGGAGCTGCAAAAGCAAGTTGATGAGAAAAGGGTATGCCTGAGAAAACTTGAGTTCTTGTGTAATTCCTATTTTGCTTGTGCAAGGATGAAACTTGGAGAATGTGTTGATTGCAAAGCTATCAACAAGATTAAGGTAAAGTATCGTCATCCTATTCCTAGATTAGATGATATGCTTGATGAACTACATAGTTCTTGCATTTTCTCTAAAATTGATTTGAAGTCGGATCGCATGCATGAGGGATATGAATGGAAACTGCTTTTAAGACTAGGTATGTTTTGTATGAATGGTTAGTCATATCATTTGGGCTAACTAATGCACCTAGTATTTCAAGAGATTACAATAATAACCAAGCCTTATTCTACTAGGTAGGCCGAGTATATAGATCATTCTATACCATTGAGCACTATCACCTATTAAATAAATTTTATTTTATTTCATTATTGTTAACAAGTCTTTTGTTGGTCTTCCTCTTTCTTATGGACATTTGTCAGTTTCACATCACCTAACTAAAGCATTTATTAGTCGTCTAAGTATATGTTCGTATCATCTTAAACATGTCTCCCAGAATTTTCCCTCAATAAGTGCAACCACAACTTTCTCTTTAATATTTTCATGTCTTTATCTTATCCATCCTTGTATGCCCGCACATCCATCTTAACATCTTCATCTTTGCAACTCTCATCATCTACTCATTTGCTCGTGTCATAACCTAACATTCAGTTTTATATAACATAGCAAGTTTAACCGTCATTTTGTAAAACTTACATGAGATTAATGAACCATATTCTCTGTGCTTATATTGGGAACTTTGTTGTAGTATCTCAAGCATTTACAAAAAGTTTTTTCTAACCTTCAAAAATGTTCTTTTTGCATTAGTCAAATTGAGTTTCTTGGTTATATTGTTAGTGCTAGTTATATTGTTAGTGCTAGGGAATAACAGTTGATGAAGAGAAGGTTAAGGCTATTCATGAATGACCAACACCAAAAACCATAACTGTTGTACATAGCTTCCATGAGTTGGCTAGCTTCTACAAGAGCTTTGTTAAGAAGTTTAGTACTTTAACTGTAGTTGTTAAAAATAATGTTGGATTTCATTGGGATAGTGAAGAAGATTCAGCTTTCAACTTACTTAAGGAGAAGCTAAGTTCTACAATATTACTTGCATTACCTAACTTTGCTAAAACTTTTGAAATTGTGTGTAATGCATCAGGAATAGGTATTGAAGTTGTGCTAATACAAGGAGGTCGACCCCTTATTTTAGTGAGAAACTACGGAGCAGCTTTGAACTATGCAACTTACGATAGGGAAATGTATGCATTAGTGAGGGTTTTAGCGACTTGGCATCATTACTTGTGACATAAAGAGTTTGTCATATACAGTGATCATGAATCGTTGAAGCATTTGAAGAGTCAAAGTAAGTTGAATAAACGTCATGCAAAATAGGTGGCGTTCATTAAACCATTTACTTTTGTGATCAAGTATAAACAAGGTATGGAAAATACTATTGCAGACGCTTTTGTCTCGAAGGTATACCTTTATCTTTACTATGAACACTAGATTGTTAGGATTTGAATACATTAAAGATTTATATTCTAATGATCCTAACCTTGAAAATGTGTTTGAAGTTTATGAACCTACATTTGGGAAGTTTGATAGGATTATGAGATTTCTTTTTAGGTTGAAAAGATTGTGTCGGCCTAATTGTTCATCAAGGGAATTATTAATGCAAGAGACTCATGGTGGGGGGACTAATGGGACATTTTGGAGTAAGTAAAACTCTAGAAGTTTTGGTTAAGCATTTCTTTTTGCCTTGCATGAAAAAAGTAGTCAAGTTTTGTTAGAAGTGTATCACAAGCAAGCAAAATCTAGATTTTTACCTCATGGATTATATACACCTTTACCAATTCTTAGTAAATCTTTGGTTGATATTTCCATGGACTTTGTAGTAGGCTTACCTAGGTCAAAACGAGGTATAAATTATATTTTTGTGGTTGTGGGCAGATTTTCTAAAATGACTCATTTTATTCCTTATAGGAAAATAGATAATGTTAACCAGAAATTTGTTAATCTATTCTTTAAAGAGATCGTGCGACTTTTTAAAGTGACGAGGAGCATAGTTTCAGATCGTGATGTAAAGTTTCTACGCTTTTGTTTTCTACAACTTATCATCCACATGGACAAACTGAGGTAGTAAATCGAACTTTGTCTAGTTTATTATAAGCTATCATTCAAAAGAATTTAAAAGGTTGGAAAAATTTTTTACCACATTTAAATTTTAATTATAAAAGATTTGCTATTAATTTTTCACCTTTTGAAGTGGTATATGAGTTCAACCCTTTAACTCCTTTAGATTTGTCACCTTTGCCTATCAAGGAGCATGCTAGTTTAGATGGTACAAGAAAAGTCGTGTTTGTTAGGTAAATGCATGAACAGTTCAGTTGCAAATTGAAAAGAGGCCATATGCAACGCAAGCCAACAAGGGACGAAAGAGAATGATCTTTAAACTTGGCGATTGGGTTTAGATTCATATGAGAAAGGATACATTCCCTACTAAATGTCGTACTAAGTTGCATTCACAAGGAGATGGACCATTTCAAGTCACAGTTCGAATCAATGATAATGCTTACAAAACGTGGAACCGTCACGTTAGCAGTCCCTCACGACTACCCCACGTCATTGGGAGGAGGTTCAGCAGGAACTCAGCTGACAGAGATATGGGTGGGAATCGCGCGAAACCCTCCTTAACGAGATTCGACCCCGGACCACTACGACTACTCTCCCAAGTCTCTACCAACTGGTTAGCCCTGGGGCCAATGATAATGCTTACAAGCTTGACTTTCTAGGTGAGTATAATGTGAGTGCTACATTTAATGTTTATGATCTTTCTCCCTCTGATGTAAGTGATGAAGATTCGAGGATGAATCATTTTGAGGAGAGGGGGAATGATGGAGTTAAAGATGGAGATCAAGTTGCTGCTCAACAAGCTTAATGATAGAGATCGAGTTAAGGCCATGGAACAAAAGGAGCATCCCACTCTAGATGTTGTTGATGATCCATTATGCATCAATAGAAGCCCAATTATAAGGGCTAAGGCTAAAAAGATGAAGAAATCACTTCATGTGCTAATTGAAAATGTTAAGGCCAAAGCTTAGTCATGCAGCACGTGTCATGCAGCTTAATCAACCAAATTCAAGCCTTAGATGGGCTTAATTAGTCCCTTAAGTTTCATATCTATGTAGTATGGGCAATTTTGATTTATTGGCTCAATTTCTACCCTTTTTGGGTTGTAATGGCAAACTAGCTATGTAGTTTACATTGGCCTCTTCTAAATGAGTTCCCTTTTAGCCTTTTAAGAATTTTAGGTCACCTTGTAGCTATAAATAAAGTGGGTGGCGATCACACATTAACTTTTTCTTTATTTCAATCTAAAGCATGGTGAGGCGCTCACTTATTGGTTCTTCATTGAACTAGAACTTATCAAGGCAAACCTTCGTAGCGTTCAAGGACTTATCAACCTTAATCCAAGGTTGTGGCATTTTCTATATTCTATACCAAGGTTCGTGATTTCTTAAGCATTGGGTCGAGGTTCTTTTCATCCATCTTATCGATTTAGACTTTCCTTGTTTTTTACTTCAATTTTGCTGTGGGTCTCGAAACATCCTTCTCCTTGGGTTCACATCATAAAGTAAGACAAAACAACGCATGTATTTTAACAATTTTTAGTAGCCCCTACTTTCTACCCGACAACATATGATGCTTCACGCAGATCACCCTTGAAACTACTATCTTTCTCCTTGTTAACAACTTAAGGTGGAAAATTTTCTTACAAAATCTTCTTAAAAGAGTATAAATAAGCACAAGAAGAATACATTGAAAATCATTTAGAGAGAATAATGAGAATTGAGCACTAAGCCAAAGACTTAAGTTTTAATTTTTTGATTCTCCCTTTTGTCTTCTTGAACCACTATAATTCTGCCTTTGAATTAGCCTTTTTGTTGCCCCCAGGGCGTAGCCGAGCAGTAACCATCTAGTACATTTACAAATGGAGCAAGGATTGAATCCCGAGTGAAAAATGCTCTCCCACATGAGAGTCTGCTCGGTACCTGATTTACTCCCTCCCAATGGGGGGCAGGTGACGGATTTCACCTTTTGCATAATTGAATTAGCCTTTTTGTTGATAATCAATTGATTGCTCCTTACCATCAGAAGAACAATGGCTTGATTTTGATACTAATAGTCCCATTAGGTCAAATTGTCTAGCTTTTAGGTATAGCCGTATAGGTATCTTGACAATCATCTACTGAATTTCAACTTTAACATTAATTTGGTAACTGATTGTTGGTCATCGGTCATTGAATCTTAGTCGATTGTCTCCTAAATAGAAAGATTCTCTGGTTCTATTTGGTCTAAGTCTGACTCCACACTTTTAAGGCTAAGTTACCTTTGTGCCAAGAGGCTCTTTACTTTTGGGCCTTTGTCATACCAAGAAGCTTCTTCTGGGTCTTTCTAAAATCTCCTTACCTCTAAGACTTCATTTCCTTAACATTTCATCTATTTGACTAATTGGGGCTTCATGCCTTGCTTAGCATGTAGTCTCCTAACCTACTAGGACTTTTATTTTGCCAAGTATTTAGCCCCCGACCTACTTAGACTTCTATTTATTAGACCTACAACACGTCTTGTTTCCTACATCTGCACACTTGACATACACATATAAGATCAACAATATCAACTTAAACTTTGTCAAACACATTTTAAAACCACATGAAAACCGCATGCTTAAGGCATGATTGGAATAATAGAAAGATCCATAGAGATTAAACACTCTTAATTTAGAGATATAATAGGAATAAATTTAAAGAAATTTGAGGTCCTAACATGGGCACTTATAATGAAATACAGACCCCTCATAGCATGTTAATGTTTTCGATTGTCAAATGTTCCCAAATAG